>SJYW01016377.1:306098-362133 GCA_006410735.1 Raphicerus campestris | reverse complement strand
AAAGATCCTTTAGACATAATATTTTTCAGTAAAGCCTGATAAACAGAAGAACTATCATATAGGTAAAATCACTATCCTTCACATACAAGATTGTTGTTGTTTAGTTGCTAAGTCACATTTGACTCTCTTGTGATCACATGGACTGCAGCCCACCTGGCTCCTCTGTCCGTGGGATTCCCCAGGCAAGAATACTGGGTGTGGGTTGTCATTTCCTTCTTTAGGGGATCTTCCCAACCCAGGGATTGAACCCACATCTCCTGTACTGCCAGGAGCCACCTGGGAAGTACACATATATAAGATCAGGATTGATCATTTATCATTTATTTAGATTTTAAAAAGCACTGCTGATGCCTTATAAGTAAAATTTGGAGAAACTTTAAAAAGTATATATAAGACAAATATTTTTATATAATTAAATATATGAAGATATCAAATAAAACAAATTTTACTAATTTAAATAAGTATGAATCTAGCTGTTGACTCTATTTTTCTTCCAAAGATGAGGTGGTTGGATGGTATCACTGACTTGATGGAAATGAGTTTGAGCAAGCTCCGTGAGTTGCTGATGGACAGGGAAGCCTGGTGTGCTGCAGTTCATGAGGTCGCAGAGTTAGACATGTTGGGGCATCTCAACTGACTGAACTGATACTTCTCTTAAACAATAAAAGGTTTTAAAGATGAGGAGAAAATGTTTCAAAATATAATTTGGATTTTGCTGGACACAAAGCTTTTAAGAAATATATTTGAAGCAATAAAAGCTGGAATTTTCTCAAATATTTTTTGTTTTCCAGAATCTTTATTGAATTTGATACAGTGTTGCTTCAGTTTTATGTTTTATTTGGCTGTGAAGCATGTGTGATCTTAAAACCCTGCACAGGGATGGAACCACACCCCATGCATTGGAAGGTAAAGTTTTAAACAGTGGACTCCAGGCAAGTTCACTTCTCAATTCTTTAGAAGAAATAGCTGAGTCAAGGCTAATAGCAAGAAATCCCTTCAGAGAGCACTGTATAGACAAATGTTAGTGTCTTAGAAATAATGATGTTAAATTATAAAAATGATATCATGGCCTTATCAAACCTGTCATCATAGCTTTCCTGTATAAAACAAGAGAAGGCATTTGAGTGTGCTAAATAGAGAGACAAGATACAAAGTAAGATGCTGTTGTCCACCTGTGGAGACTTATACTGGCAGGAGGAAATGGAGCTTAGGAGAACCAGTCCAGGAGCAGACTTGTAAGACTAACCAAGACTGATTTTGGTGAGGGTTGGAAGATCAAAAGATTAGATAGCCAGATTTTTCTGACAGGTCTATTACCAAATGCATAGAACATTCCTGTACTTTTGAAATTTGAGTTTCTTCATTATGCATAGCTAAAACCAAAACGAAGATCATGGAATCCGGTCCCATCACTTCATGGGAAATAAATGGGGAAACAGTGGAAAGAGTGTCAAACTTTATTTTGGGGGGCTCCAAAATCACTGCAGATAGTGATTGCAGCCATGAAATTAGAAGAAGCTTACTCCTTGGAAGAAAAGTTATGACCAACCTAGATAGTATATTCAAAAGCAAAGATATGACTTTGCTGACTAAAGTCCGTCTAGTCAAGGCTATAGTTTTTCCTGTAGTCATGTATAGATGTGAGAGTTGGACTGTGAAGAAGGCAGAGTGCCGAAGAATTGATGCTTTTGAACTGTGGTGTTGGAGAAGACTCTTGAGAGTTCCCTGGACTGCAGGGAGATCCAACCAGTCCATTCTGAAGGAGATCAGCCCTGGGATTTCTTTGGAAGGAATGATGCTGAAGCTGAAGCTCCAGTACTTTGGTCACCTCATGAGAAGAGTTGACTCACTGGAAAAGACTCTGATGCTGGGAGGGACTGGGGGCAGGAGGAGAAGGGGACGGCAGAGGATGAGATGGCTGGATGGCATCACGGACTCGATGGACGTTGAGTCTGAGTGAACTCCGGGAGTTGGTGGACAGGGAGGCATGGCGTGCTGCAATTCATGGGGTCACAAAGATTCGGACACAACTGAGCAACTGAACTGAAAACCAAAATGCTTCATCCCAGTAGTGATTTGTTCTCTAGATCTTAAATAGTGTTGTAGAAATAATGTCTTTACAGGTTTATGTATGATGTGTAGATAGCTGTAAAGTTATTTGTGGCTCATGAAAATACATTTTAAAACTTGTCCAGAAAGTTGACCTTTTGTAGCTCATTTTTTTGGTTGTTCTTTTGAAATAACTTATATGTACCCTTCTTCTTTAGTTAATTGTAATGTTGGTCCACTGCAGTAATAAAATAGTTATATATTGAGTATCTGGGTTGGACCACTCTGCACTGTTATATTACAACTGTTTATAACTTTTTAATGCCTTCATAAATGTGATTCATTACACTAATAAACATGCAAGACAACTGCAGCATCTTGCTGTTTCTTTGTCCACATTGCTTGGCCTTGATACTTAGACATGACTTTTACCTCCTCCTTGAACAGAACCCCAGCAAGTCTATGATTTGATTTTACATGTTTATTTGCATTTATATTTTTCCAATATTATAGAAGCTCATCAAAAACCATACACTGTAAAGGGATGAGTTAGAAGTACTTGTAGTTAAATTAAAATCTCCCTCATGGTAGAATCTAAAAATTACTGGACAGTGAGAAAACAGAATATATAATTTAAAATTTAGGGAAAAAATGGGGATTTCCCTGGTGATCCAGTGGCTAAGACTCCATGCTCCCAATGCAGAGGCCTGGTTTCAAACCCTGATCAGGAAACTAGATCCCACATGCCACAACTAAAGATCTCATATGCCTCAACTAAGTTTCAGTGCAGCCAGAAGAAGTAAAAACAATAGAAACAGTTTAGAAAAAAAAAGAAAAGAAAATTATTTAGACTGTAGTTAAGAAGTATAGCAAATTATTTGCTTTTCAATAAATAACAGATTTTTGGAGGGCTCAAAGGAGGACCCAGTGAGTATTCTCCCTCTATTTCTGGTGGAGACAGAAATAAAAGAAATGAAGTCAAATTGAAGAGTAGCTTTTGGTGAGGGAGAGAAAGGCAGTTCTGCTTTTAGTGTTTATGATTACTTGTAATATTAGAAGCACTATATAAAGGAACACTCTACAAATACTCAGTGGACTTCCTTAATAACACAAATGGAACTTCATTAATGAAGAATTACACCTAGCATTTTTTTATTGTAAAGTAGAGAATAACTGAATGGTCTGTGTCTGGCTTCAGCAGTCTGTTTTGTGTAAATTCCCAGCTTTACACAATCCTATATGTCATAGGCGTTGATGTCTCCAACGAGTGCCAATGAGTTACAAATACGGATCTGAAAAAGTGCACCAAGACATTGGAAGTCTCATTCTTAACCACAAAGGAAATTAATTTACAATGTCTAGTCTTAGCCCTGTACAGTCATGGCTACTGAGCTATGTTTTACCCTAGGGCCAACCACACCACATGCATCCATTTCATGTGACGGTGTTGGGTGGAGTCACACTGGAATTCTTAATCAGCCTTCTGTCTAGTCTACTTGACTAAGGCCTTGACAATATATTGTGTTTAATCTCATAATTCAGGGTTTGGATCACATTTGTTACACTCTTAATTGCCAGGTGGGGTCTTCCCTAACCATATGTACGGTAGTAACCATAAGTTTGGTAGTCAGATGGTTGACATTTTTATCCATGAAAGAACAACAATAAAACTCACTTTGCATAGGTTTTCTGTGAACTAAATTAGATAAGACACATACAACTTGTATCTAGTTTGGGTTGGCCAAAAATTTCACTCAGATTTTTCCATAATATCTTATGTGGAAAAATCTCAATTGAAGTTTTAGGTCAATCCAGTTTATATATACACATCAGATATTCCAATCATCGGTTCTTTCCCTCTTATGCTTCCAAGCACAAACACTTACTATAACCTCTAAAGACATACCCTTACCAGTACCATTTACCCCACTTAGTCACTGATAACAGCTAAAATATACTACAGCCCTCTGAATCTGATGTAAAAAATAGGCATTTTTCCAAAGAAGACATACAGATGGCCAACAGGTACTTGAAAAGATTCTCAACACTGCTAATCATTAGAGAAATGAAAATCAAAGCCACAATGAGACATCACCTCACACTTTTCAGAATGGTTATTATCAAAAAGAACACATAGAAAATGTCAGTGAGGATGTGAACAAAAGGGAACACGTGCATACTTTTGATGAGATTGTAAATCAGTACAGCTACTATGGAAAACAATATGGAGTTTTCCTCAAAAAGCTATAAGTACCATATGACCTAACAACTCCATGTCAGGGTATGTATCTGAAGAAAATGAAAAAAACTAATTCAAAAAGATATAAGCACCCCAGTGTTCATAGCAGCATTATTTATAAAAGCCGAGTTACAGATGCAATNCTATAAGTACCATATGACCTAACAACTCCATGTCAGGGTATGTATCTGAAGAAAATGAAAAAAACTAATTCAAAAAGATATAAGCACCCCAGTGTTCATAGCAGCATTATTTATAAAAGCCAAGTTACAGATGCAACCTAAGTGTCCATCAACAGATGAATGGATAAAGGAGACATGGAACGAACACACACACACACACACACACACACACACACACAGGAATATTACTCAGCCATAAAAAAGAATAAGATTCTGCCATTTGTAGCAATAGGGGTAAATCTATCTTAATAAAGCATCTTTTAATGTTTACTATCCAAATTACCTTTTCATAGACATACTAGACATTGTCAGTGTTCCCCTTAGAGCCAGAATGATCCAGATATGGCAGCAGCTAGAGCAGTGTATACCAGAGGGACTATTTGCCTTAGTCTGGACATTATATTTTTACAACTGCTGCCCAGATAGCATTACCTCTGGAGAAAGTGAAAGTGAAGTTGCTCAGTCATGTCTGACTCTTTGTGACCCCATGGACTCTGTCCTACCAGGCTCCTCTATCCATGGGATTTTCCAGGCAATAGTACTGGAGTGGATTGCCAGTTCCTTCTCCAGGGGATCTTCCCAAACCAGGGATTAACCTCAGGTCTCCAGCATTGTAGACAGACACTTTATCATCTGAGCCACCAGGGAAGTTTATTTCTGACTCATTGAGTCAAATAAACTGACTCAGTGATGGATCAGTTTATCTCCCTGGGATGAACATAATTCAAGTAAGTTCAGGTTTTTCTTGTATACCTATATATTTCATTTTAAAATTAATTTTACATGTATAAATTTTAAAAGCTACTTCTGAATTTTTATTATAATCTTAATTATACTCTTGGGAGTAACATTGTTTTTGTTCAGCCACTCAATCATGTCTAACTCTTTGTGATCCCATGGACTGCAGCCCACCAGGCTTCCCTGTCCTTCACCATCTCCTGGTACTTCCTCAAACTCAAGTCCATTGAGTCAGTGATGCCATCCAATGATCTCATCCTCTGTCGTTCCTTTCTCCTCCTGCCTTCAATCTTTCCAAGCATTAGGGTCTTTTCTAATGAGTTGGCTCTTCACATCAGGTGGCCAAAGTATTGGAGCTTCAACTTCAGCATATATCCATCCAGTAAATATTCAGGATTGATTTTCTTTAGGACTGATTGGTTTGATCTTCCTGCAGTCCAAAGGACTCTCAAGAGTCTTCTCCAACACCACTGTTCAAAAGCATTAACTTTTCAGCACTCAGCTTTCTGGTCCAACTCTCACAAGCATACATGACTACTGGAAAAACCATAGCTTTGTCTATACAGACCTCTGTTGGCAAAGTAATGTCTGCTATTTAATATGCTATCTAGGTTTGTCATAGCTTTTCTTCCAAGGAGCGTCTTTTAATTTCATGGCTGCCGTCACCATCCACAGTGATTTTGGAGCCCAAGAAATTAAAACTGTCATTGTTTCCACTGTTTCCCCATGAAGTGATGGGACCAGATGCCATGACCTTCAATTCTTGAATGTTGAGTTTTAAGTCAGCTTTTTCATTCTCCTCTTTCACATTTGTCAAGAGGCTCTTTTAGTTCCTCTTCACTTTCTGCCATAAGGGTAGTGTCATCTGCATATCTGAGGTTATTGATATTTCTCCCGGCAATCTTGATTCCAGTTTGAGCTTCACCCAGCCCGGCATTTTGCATGATGTACTCTGCATATAAGTTAAATAAGCAAGTTTACAATATACAGCCTTGATGTACTACTTTCTCAATTTGGAATCAGTCCATTGTTCCATGTCTGGTTCTAATTGTTGCTTCTTGAGCTGCATACAGTTTTCTCAAGAGGCAAGTAAGGTGGTCTGGTATTCCCATTTCTTCAAGAATTTTCCATAGTTTGCTGTGATCCATATAATCAAAGGCTTTATTTAGAGTAGTCAGTGAAGCAGAAGTAGATGTTTTTCTGCAACAGAGGATTTCCTATATCCAGTAAATGAGTAAAAGATTTTACTTTTTCCATTTCATTTACTACCTTTAGTGAAGTTACCCCCATATGTCTTTATTTGTTAGAAAACAGATACTGTACAAGATTAGGTTATTTGATGATCATCACAGTGACTGAATCTATCTTTATCCATGCAAAAAACACATTCTTCCAGAACATGAGACAGTCTCAGAGTGTGATACAGTAGTGAGTCTTTCTTTTAACATTACTCTTTTTGAAAGTTTGAAGACTAGGCCTTTCGATTATTATCTTAGTTATTTATAAACAAGTTAGAACAGCAGCACAAAGGACAGAGTTCTGTGACATGCCATCAGGGAACTCTTTTCTCATGTTGGCAATGACCCATTAGTCAATACTCTGAGAAAAAGAATTTTACCAGCCACAGGCTGACCTAATTTTGCTAAAGTCCAACACATATATCAGCATTATATGTACAAGAATACCATAAAATACTTTGTCAAAATGCTTGCTGAAATCTGAAACATTCTATCTACCTGCAGCATTTCCAAAATCCTCGTGCACTTGAGAATAAACGTGGGTCACCTTAATTTAACAAAAAATGTACTTAGTTTTAGTCCTTCAAGATTTTTCAGGGCCCTTACATTGTTAATGACCATTGTTCACAAAATATTTACTATAATGTACTTTGCCAGAGACTCTCTGTTTTGTTTTGTTTTTTCAAACATTAATGAAAAAGACATGTTTATCTTTTTTATAAGACTGATACCCTATGGAATATACTTTGCTAAACAATTGATTCACAGATTAATTTCAGTCTGAAATATCTGATACAAAGTGATTTGCCATTAGTTTGATGTAATTTTATATCATCAATGAAAAGCAAAAGTGAAAGTCTCTCAGTTGTGTCTGACTCTTTGCAAGCCTATGGCCTATACAGTACTTAGAATTCTCCAGGCCAGAATACTGGAGTGGGTAGCCTTTCCCTTCTCCAAGGGAATCTTCAGAACCCAGGGATCAAACCCAGGTCTCCCAAATTGCCGGCAGATTCTTTATGAGCTGAGCTACCAGGGAAGCCCTAGAATACTGGAGTGGGTAGCCTATCCCTTCTGCAGTGGATCTTCCTGACCCAGGAATTGAACTGGGTCTCCTGCNAAAATTAATTTTACATGTATAAATTTTAAAAGCTACTTCTGAATTTTTATTATAATCTTAATTATACTCTTGGGAGTAACATTGTTTTTGTTCAGCCACTCAATCATGTCTAACTCTTTGTGATCCCATGGACTGCAGCCCACCAGGCTTCCCTGTCCTTCACCATCTCCTGGTACTTCCTCAAACTCAAGTCCATTGAGTCAGTGATGCCATCCAATGATCTCATCCTCTGTCATTCCTTTCTCCTCCTGCCTTCAATCTTTCCAAGCACTAGGGTCTTTTCTAATGAGTTGGCTCTTCACATCAGGTGGCCAAAGTATTGGAGCTTCAACTTCAGCATATATCCATCCAGTAAATATTCAGGATTGATTTTCTTTAGGACTGATTGGTTTGATCTTCCTGCAGTCCAAAGGACTCTCAAGAGTCTTCTCCAACACCACTGTTCAAAAGCATTAACTTTTCAGCACTCAGCTTTCTGGTCCAACTCTCACAAGCATACATGACTACTGGAAAAACCATAGCTTTGTCTATACAGACCTCTGTTGGCAAAGTAATGTCTGCTATTTAATATGCTATCTAGGTTTGTCATAGCTTTTCTTCCAAGGAGCGTCTTTTAATTTCATGGCTGCCGTCACCATCCACAGTGATTTTGGAGCCCAAGAAATTAAAACTGTCATTGTTTCCACTGTTTCCCCATGAAGTGATGGGACCAGATGCCATGACCTTCAATTCTTGAATGTTGAGTTTTAAGTCAGCTTTTTCATTCTCCTCTTTCACATTTGTCAAGAGGCTCTTTTAGTTCCTCTTCACTTTCTGCCATAAGGGTAGTGTCATCTGCATATCTGAGGTTACTGATATTTCTCCTGGCAATCTTGATTCCAGTTTGAGCTTCACCCAGCCCGGCATTTTGCATGATGTACTCTGCATATAAGTTAAATAAGCAAGTTTACAATATACAGCCTTGATGTACTACTTTCTCAATTTGGAATCAGTCCATTGTTCCATGTNTTCACTTTCTGCCATAAGGGTAGTGTCATCTGCATATCTGAGGTTATTGATATTTCTCCCGGCAATCTTGATTCCAGTTTGAGCTTCACCCAGCCCAGCATTTTGCATGATGTACTCTGCATATAAGTTAAATAAGCAAGTTTCAATATACAGCCTTGATGTACTACTTTCTCAATTTGGAATCAGTCCATTGTTCCATGTCTGGTTCTAACTGTTGCTTCTTGAGCTGCATACAGTTTTCTCAAGAGGCAAGTAAGGTGGTCTGGTATTCCCATTTCTTCAAGAATTTTCCATAGTTTGCTGTGATCCATATAATCAAAGGCTTTATTTAGAGTAGTCAGTGAAGCAGAAGTAGATGTTTTTCTGCAACAGAGGATTTCCTATATCCAGTAAATGAGTAAAAGATTTTACTTTTTCCATTTCATTTACTACCTTTAGTGAAGTTACCCCCATATGTCTTTATTTGTTAGAAAACAGATACTGTACAAGATTAGGTTATTTGATGATCATCACAGTGACTGAATCTATCTTTATCCATGCAAAAAACACATTCTTCCAGAACATGAGACAGTCTCAGAGTGTGATACAGTAGTGAGTCTTTCTTTTAACATTACTCTTTTTGAAAGTTTGAAGACTAGGCCTTTCAGATTATTATCTTAGTTATTTNTATCCATGCAAAAAACACATTCTTCCAGAACATGAGACAGTCTCAGAGTGTGATACAGTAGTGAGTCTTTCTTTTAACATTACTCTTTTTGAAAGTTTGAAGACTAGGCCTTTCGATTATTATCTTAGTTATTTATAAACAAGTTAGAACAGCAGCACAAAGGACAGAGTTCTGTGACATGCCATCAGGGAACTCTTTTCTCATGTTGGCAATGACCCATTAGTCAATACTCTGAGAAAAAGAATTTTACCAGCCACAGGCTGACCTAATTTTGCTAAAGTCCAACACATATATCAGCATTATATGTACAAGAATACCATAAAATACTTTGTCAAAATGCTTGCTGAAATCTGAAACATTCTATCTACCTGCAGCATTTCCAAAATCCTCGTGCACTTGAGAATAAACGTGGGTCACCTTAATTTAACAAAAAATGTACTTAGTTTTAGTCCTTAGATTTTTCAGGGCCCTTACATTGTTAATGACCATTGTTCACAAAATATTTACTATAATGTACTTTGCCAGAGACTCTCTGTTTTGTTTTGTTTTTTCAAACATTAATGAAAAAGACATGTTTATCTTTTTTATAAGACTGATACCCTATGGAATATACTTTGCTAAACAATTGATTCACAGATTAATTTCAGTCTGAAATATCTGATACAAAGTGATTTGCCATTAGTTTGATGTAATTTTATATCATCAATGAAAAGCAAAAGTGAAAGTCTCTCAGTTGTGTCTGACTCTTTGCAAGCCTATGGCCTATACAGTACTTAGAATTCTCCAGGCCAGAATACTGGAGTGGGTAGC
Organism: Raphicerus campestris; assembly: GCA_006410735.1. Lineage (NCBI taxonomy): Eukaryota > Metazoa > Chordata > Mammalia > Artiodactyla > Bovidae > Raphicerus > Raphicerus campestris. The sequence continues at coordinate 352,085 of SJYW01016377.1, read as the reverse complement.
CTTTCCCTTCTCCAGGGGAATCTTCAGAACCCAGGGATCAAACCCAGGTCTCCCAAATTGCCGGCAGATTCTTTATGAGCTGAGCTACCAGGGAAGCCCTAGAATACTGGAGTGGGTAGCCTATCCCTTCTACAGTGGATCTTCCTGACCCAGGAATTGAACTGGGTCTCCTGCATTGCAGGCAGATTCTTTATCAACTTAGCTATAAGAGAAGCCCTGTATCAAAATATCATATAAGCACTCACATATATAAATATTACTTACACACACACACACACACACACACACGCACACACACACACACGTACACACACATACACCACTAACAGGATTCTAGAATTCTGGTAGACATTTGCATCCAGTTAAATGGTTTTGTCTCCTTTGGGCTGTTCCATATGTAATGTGCATTTGTATATCTATCCTCATTCCTCTGTGTAGACGCCACACATAAAAAGTGATATGTTTACTCACATCTATTTTTTTCTTGATGTTCTAACAACCCCATGAATCTCCTTAACCATGTATCAACCACAGTCTCTATGTGATGTACTCTCAGAGAGATAGTAAATTGTATTTCCACAGAATCTTCAACCTCTTGAATTAGCCAAGTCACACAATAAATAAAAGCTTGCTGGCAAAAGTAGAGACATATACACAGAGAACAAATGTGCGGACACCAAGAAGGGAAAGGAGGAGGATGGAATGAATTGGGAGATTGACATATACACACTAATACATATATAAAAATTGGTGAGACTGATATATATACTATATATATATAGTATATATATATTAGATATATATACAGTAATACATATAAGTAACTTTGAGAACCTGCTGTATAGCACAAGGGACTCTACTTAATGCTCTACGGTGACCTAAATGGGAATAAAATCCGAAAAGGGAATATTTGTATCCATATAGCTGATTCACTTCACTGTATACCCGANTGAGAAACACGTATTCCTCCATTCCTACTTGCAGCTGCTCATGAGACATATAACTTCAGATCATAAACCATTTTAGTTATTTGTCCTTAAGGAGGTAAGCAGGCACAATGTCAAATTGTAACTCCTATCTGGCTTCATTTAAAATAAAGCTTGCTACTAATATAAAGGAAATGAAAAATGATTACTGTGTATCACGCATATTTGGGTGAAAAAAAGAAGGAACAAAGAAGATCTGTACAAAGGAAAAAGGAATTTCCAAGGTATTAAAGTTACTGATTTCTTTTTTTTAATATTGACATTCATGGCTTTAAAGTCATACTTTTAATAACAGTAAAGAAAAAGATTTTCATTTAAGAGAAAGGCCATAGGACTGCAAAATTAACTACTAATGGATCTTTTTTAAAGATCCACCCTAAATTATCTGATTAAAGCCCTAGTTTATGTCAATTTTCAAATAATTTACATCACTACTTAAAATTCAGTTTTGCATGCATGCTTAAATAAAGGTCAGTGTTCACATGGCTTTATTCATATTAGCTCAAAGTTAGAGTGAACCCAAATATCTATCAACTGGTAAATGGATAACAAACATGTGGGATACATCTGCAAGGGATACTGCTGGACAGTAAAAAGGAGTGGACTATGATATCACTACAGCACAGATGAATTCAAAACATTCTGCCCAGTGAATGAAGTCAGCTACACGTGAGTTCAAACTATCCTTCCATTTATACTATATTCAGGATATGAAGAACTAGAGAGACAAAAAGCAGATAGGTGATTGTCAGGGGCCAGGGTTAAGAAAAGAGAGGGGCCAACTGCAAAGAGCCAAGAAGCATTTTTTGTGTTGGTGGAAATGTTTTATATCTTAGTTGTAATGATGACACAATTCTGTACATGTATCAGATTTCAGTTCAGTCACTCAGTCATGTCCAACTCTTTGTGACCCCATGGACTGCACCACTCCAGGCTTCCCTGTCCATCACCAACTCCCAGAACTTACTCAAACTCATGTCCATTGAGTCAGTGATACCATCCAACCATCTCATCCTCTGTCGTCCCCTTCTCCTCCCACCGTCAATCTCTCCCACCATCAGGGTCTTTTACAATGTGCCAGTTTTTTACATCAGGTGGCCAAAGTACTGGAGTTTCAGCTTCAACATTAGTCCTTCCAATGAATATTCAGGACTGATTTCTTTTAGGATGGACTGCATAGATCTCCTTGTAGTCCAAGGGACTCTCAAGAGTCTTCTCCAACACCACAGTTCAAAAGCATCAATTCTTCGGCGCTCAGTTTTCTTTATAACTGTCACATCCATACATGACCACAGGAAAAACCATAGCTTTGGCTAAACGGACCTTTGTTAACTAGGTAAAAAGTGGTATATTTAAATTGGATCAATTATGTTGTGCTATATTTTATTTCAGTAAAGCTAATTTTTAAAAATTAGGAAATTTCTATCAAGGGGATAATAGACTAGACCATATATCACTGAAAACAAGGTTGAAAACAATGAGTAACAACATGTGTGAACTAGCTTTAAAAAGCAATTTCTATTAAAGGTAAAGTGAAACAAGTTAATATGACCACTCAACCACATCCAAGTTGTGCAAAGCAGGGATAATCATTTTAAATAATCCTTAGGATTAAAAAATTAAATGAAATGGTTAACATGCTTAATAATATGTGTCACATAGTGAGAACCCCCCAAAAGTAGTTATTTTATTATCACTAAGGCAAATTCTTTAAGCAACTGCTTATAGCATCAATGTCTTTTTAATTAGGCTTCTTAATATTTTATGTTATGTTAGTTCCATCTCTTGCCTCTTAGCCATGGATCCTTATTTATCTAAATGATCTTGCTAAGTTTCTGCTATTCTTTATTCATTAATTTNAATTAAAAGACGTTTGCTCCTTGGAAGAAAAGCTGTGACCAACCTAGATAGCATATTAAAAAGCAGAGACATTATTTTGCTGACAAAGGTCTGTCTAGTCTTGGCTATGGTTTTTCCAGTAGTCATGTATGGATGTGAGAGTTGGACTGTAAAAAAAGCTGAGTGCCGAAGAACTGACGCTTTTGAACTGTGGTGTTGGAGAAGATGCTTGACAGTCCCTTGGACTGCAAGGAGCTCAAACCAGTTAATCCTAAAGGAAATCGGTCCTGAATATTTATTGGAAGGACTGATATTGAAGCTGAAACTCCAATATTCTGGCCATCTGTTGTGAAGAACTGACTCACTGGAAAAGACCCTGATGCTGGAAAAGAGGGCAGGAAGAGAAGGGGATGACAGAGGATGAGATGGTTGGATGGCACCACTGACACGACGGACATGAGTTTGACAAGCTCCGAGAGTTGGTGATAGACAGGAAATCCTGGCGTGCTACAGTCCATGGGGTCACAAAAAGTCGGACACGACTGAGTGACTGAATTGAACTGAACTGAATAATGTGTGTTTGGCTTATTAAGTTCTTAAATTATTAAAATATTTACACTATCCCCAAATAGTACAAAGATTGCAAAAAACTCCAAGTCCATTCATCACATTCATGACTTACATGCTATTTTTAGCACAATATTTTGAGTCTCTTTGTTATTAATATTTATTTATTTTACCCCAATAGATAATGTCATTGCTGTTGCTATTTTTAAATCACTAATTAGTTTCACCCATGTTACCACTTTAATCTTTTGATCTCAGGTCTGCTAGCTGAGATGGCTGTCTAATTCTGAAGACTATTCTTTAGGATTCTTTTTTTTTTAGTGAGGTTTTCTTTGTGATGAACTCAGTTTTTGTTTATCTGAACATGTCTTTATTTTGTCCTCATTTTTGAATATTTTTCCCAGGTATAGAATTCTAGATTGCTAGTTACTTGCATCAGCACACTGATAATCTTTCTCTGAGAAGTGCCTTTTGGTGTCCATTATTGCTGTGAAGAAGTCAGTTGTAAATCTACCTGTCCATCCTTTAGTCGAGGCAGTACTGTGTTGACGCTGTGATGGCTCAGGCATTTCCCCCTTTTGCTTCGTTGTTTCTTCTATTCTCCTCAACAGTCAAACAGCCTTCTTTACACTCAGCTGGGCAGTGGCGAGAAGCTGGGAGCTGAATGTAGATCCCCTTCATCCTAACACTGAAGATTTAGGGTTCGCCTTTGGGGCTCCCCATTTTGTGTGGGCAGGGTCTTCTATCAGACCCTCTTCCTTGCATGAGACCTGAGCTCTGACAGTTCACTTTCTCCTGACACAGATACTGAACCAAAGCAGAGGGGAGGGGTGTCAACAGATCCTCCAATAATGTGTTCAGCTCTCCAGCTAGTGATGTCTGGCCAAACACTGGCCTGGGAGCTTCCCAGTGTGTTCAATTCTACCATGCTGAACGGGCTTCAAGTTGTTGTGAAGTATGATATTTTTCACTATTTTTAGAGGGGGTGGGGGTTGATCTGTATGACCTAATCCATCATTAACCAGCAATTAGAACCTGACAATGGTCGGTCAATCACTAAAGTTTAGGGTTTCCCTTATGGCTCAGGGGTAAAGAATCTGCCTTCCAATACAGGAGACACAGGTTCAATCCCTGGTCTGGGAAGATCTCACACCTTCCCAGTTGTGGCTCTAGAGCCTGGGAGCCGCAACTTCTGAAGCTGGCATGCCCTGGAGCCTGTGCTCATTGATAAGAGAAGGCCCTGCACACCACCACGAAGAGCAGCCCCCGCTGCAGCTAGAGAAAGCCCACTGCAGCGACAAAGACTCAGCCAAAAATAAATAAAATTATTTCAAAAAAGCACTAAAGTTTATGGATTAATAACAGTGACTGGACCAGCTGCCATTTGTCAGACACAAGTTTGAAGGAAAGTCGCGTTTGGTAAAGTATGGCCACGGTCCTTTCCATTTCTCAAGTGATTACTCTCCACCTGCCCTCTGCTAAACAGTTGTGGTGCATCGTCTCCTTGGATTATGGGAACAAAGCTATGAAATACAGTCTGCTCTTATTCCCATTTAACGGTTGAAGAAACAAAGCAAAATAGAGCTGTTCAAACTAGGACCTGCCTTACTTCAGACTTCCCCTAGGCAAACAGTCTTACCTATAGAAAAACAAAAATCCTTGTTGAATTGGATAGAGTTCAGTTCAGTTCAGTCACTCAGTCATGTCTGACTCTTTGTGACCCCATGAACCGTAGCACGCCAGGGCTCCCTGTCCATCACCAACTCCCAGAACTTACTCAAACTCATGTCCATTGAGTCAGTGATACCATCCAACCATCTCATCCTCTGTCGTCCCCTTCTCCTCCCACCGTCAATCTCTCCCACCATCAGGGTCTTTTACAATGTGCCAGTTTTTTACATCAGGTGGCCAAAGTACTGGAGTTTCAGCTTCAACATTAGTCCTTCCAATGAATATTCAGGACTGATTTCTTTTAGGATGGACTGCATAGATCTCCTTGTAGTCCAAGGGACTCTCAAGAGTCTTCTCCAACACCACAGTTCAAAAGCATCAATTCTTCGGCGCTCAGTTTTCTTTATAACTGTCACATCCATACATGACCACAGGAAAAACCATAGCTTTGGCTAAATGGACCTTTGTTGACTAGGTAAAAAGTGGTATATTTAAATTGGATCAATTATGTTGTGCTATATTTTATTTCAGTAAAGCTAATTTTAAAAAATTAGGAAATTTCTATCAAGGGGATAATAGACTAGACCATATATCACTGAAAACAAGGTTGAAAACAATGAGTAACAACATGTGTGAACTAGCTTTAAAAAGCAATTTCTATTAAAGGTAAAGTGAAACAAGTTAATATGACCACTCAACCACATCCAAGTTGTGCAAAGCAGGGATAATCATTTTAAATAATCCTTAGGATTAAAAAATTAAATGAAATGGTTAACATGCTTAATAATATGTGTCACATAGTGAGAACCCCCCAAAAGTAGTTATTTTATTATCACTAAGGCAAATTCTTTAAGCAACTGCTTATAGCATCAATGTCTTTTTAATTAGGCTTCTTAATATTTTATGTTATGTTAGTTCCATCTCTTGCCTCTTAGCCATGGATCCTTATTTATCTAAATGATCTTGCTAAGTTTCTGCTATTCTTTATTCATTAATTTGCTCAACAAATACTTATTGGTCATTTTCCATGTGCCAGGAGCTTTGCTGAGATATCACATACAACCTTCTACCTTCATGAGAAGGCATACATTTTAAAAAATCTTATAATATGTGAGATAGCAAAAGAGATACAAAGAACAGACTTTTTACTTTGTGGGAGAAGGTGGGGAGGATGATTTGAGAGAATAACATTGAAACATGTATATTACCATATGTGATATAGATCGCCAGTCCAGGTTTGATGCAAAGAGCCAGGAAGAGACAAGGTGCTCAGGGCTTGTGCACTGGGATGACCCTAAGGAATGAGATGGAGCAGGGCGAGGTGGGAGGATGGTTCAGGACGGGAGACACATGTACACCCATGGCTGATTCATGTCAATGTATGGCAAAAACAACTATAATACTAGAAAGTAATTAACCTCCAATTAAAATAAATAAGTTAATTTTTTAAAATAGCTTATAATAATTAAGTTAAAATCATGAAAAGTGCTACAAAGTTGAACACTATGGCATTATACTGAAGTATAACAAAGAGAGGTCATATAGATTTGCAGTCTATTTGAGTCTTCTTTAAGAAAAGAATCCATGAGCTGACACCTAAAAGATAAAGGAGTTTGAAAATAAGCATCCTGTGTACAGAGAACAGCAATGATTCTACCAGAGAAAGTATGACCAACTCAAGGAAATCGAAAACAAAACAAACAAAAACAAGAATGCTTAGTGGATAAAGAAACAAGACGAAAGCTGAAGGTGATAAGTGTGGAGAGGTTAACAGAGCAGATGATGGAGAGGCTGGGGGCCCAGGTTAATACCATCTTTCAAGTATACATCCTTTTAAGATAATAGTAATAACATTTATCAAGTGACTTCTATGTAACAAACAGTATTCCAAGAGTTTTCTAAGAGCTGTTTCATTAAAGCCTCACAGAAACTCTATATGGTAGGTGTTTACTATCATGCCCATTTGATAACAGTCAACTAAATTTAAGGAATATGTCCAAGATCACAGACAGGATACAAACATCAAAGGTTAGCATCTCTAGCTTCAGAACCTGACCACTTAACCACTATGCGATGTAGCTTCTTCCTGCCTCTCAGCTTAAGATCAAAACACGTCGCAACAGAATCTACTTTATTAACTGAAAAGTATACCCCCATCTGCTGTGGGAAGGATGGATTATAGAAGAAGAAGTGAGTGAATGAAAAACAAAAATTAACTGCAGAGTCAAAGCCAGCTTCAAGGCACACAAACTGTGCCATTACACCAGACCCCATACTCAGAAGGGCACTGCTCTGGGCTTAACTCTGCTGTAGCTGTCATGAAATTCTAAATAATTACTGAACCAGGGGCCTTGCATTTTTTTATTTTGGACTGAACTTCACAAATTACACAGCTAGCCCTAGCAGTATTCTATGCAAGAGATTCAAATGGCTTAGCTTTTTAGATTAATTCACTCAAATCGATGATAAGGGCTCTTAATGCCCTGACCAATATCCTTCCTTGGGGGCTGGAGAGAATTGCCATTTATTAAGCACTGAGCTAGGTAAGATCCTAGAGCTTTACATATAACATTCAATTAATCCACACAACCACTTTATAAAGTAGATTCTATTATCAGCATTTTCTTAAGTGAGAAAACTCTGCCTCAGAGATGATGAGTAATATGATATAGCTGATAGATGAAAGCTAAGGCTGTAATTTCAAACCCATTCTTCTAAACCAAATCTTGTCCCCAAGGCCTTGGTTTCTACAAGCCACCCTAGCATGCCCATGCTATCGCCATGCTCATCCCACTGATTGGGATACCTCACTACTGTTTGGAGCCCAGAAGCCAACATTTTTAGCCTAACCAGTCACTGGAGATTGCCCTCCCATATACACCTACTGTGATGCCTGGCCCCTATTAGAGTCTGGACTGAATTGACATTTCCTCAGGTTTAAATAATCTGTGAATTAACTGACATCTTTCACTAACATTTTCTTAGAACAAATACAATAAAGTGCCATCCTCCAAATCTGCAGCGTTTCCTTCAAACCCTGGAATTTGTATGCTTACTGGATCCAGAGAGTTATGGAACCTCAAGGCTATTGACAACCAGTCTTTGTATTTGTGCATCTTATCTGCCCACTGAAAGTATTTGTGGATGTGACAACTCTGCTTCATTTAATCATAGTCTATCTGAACTCTAGAGATTGAGAACTGACCCACAGTGAATCTTAACTTCCATTCCAATACTCTTTAATATCAGAAAAGTTTCATGTTTCAGCTGAGCTCTCTTAGTGGCAAGTACAGGAGAAGTGTAAGAATCAAATTCGGTCACTGATGGGAATTTTTAAAATTTTATTATGCAATGTAAACATTTTCACAAAACATGAAATACATCCAACTTACTGCCCAAGTTTTGGATTTCAGTCATGTATTAAAATGAGCAAAAAATTATGTCCATATTTTCAAAAGCAAATTTTAGTTGTAGTAAAGTTTAATTAATCAGTGTATTTTTCCTAATAATTTTAGGTTAATCATGCAAAATCAAAATCAGTGTGGTAGCTATAATTAAATGGAACAATATTCAATATGTGTTGCAATTATTCATGAGAATTTGGTTCTCAGAATCTCCATTTCCATTCTGTTACATGTCTCAAAGGAGAAATACAATTCTATTACACTGTTTTGAATACTGGAAAGAATAAGACACACAAAAAAATGCTATCTTCTGCTGAGAGGAACTTAATGATGTATCATGCCCATCAGACGTTAAAGTGTCTGCCTACAATGCGGGAGACCCAGGTTCAATCCCTGGGTTGGGGAGATCTCCTGGAGAAGGAAATAGCAACCCACTCCAGTATTCTTGCCTGGAAAATCCCATGGAAGGAGAAGCCTGGTAGACTACAGTCCATGGGGTTGCAAAGAGTTGGACATGACTGAGCGACTTCACTTTCACTTTCATTTCTTAGGCCAGATATCTGCTGAAAGATGCAACATCCTATTCTTTTCAAGAATGGAAGTTTCATTCTCAGGTAGACCTGATTTGTTCACTGGAAGCAAAAATCAGGTGACTGCTAAAGATATTGTGCCTAATAGCATTCAAACTGAGCTCTAAGCCTTCTGCATTTTTTCAGAATGAAATTCAACTTGACTCTTTTCACTTCCATAAAGGTGACAGTTTCAGTCTGCTGGAAAATTTTCTGGAACTTTGAGTTCCAACATAGGCATAAATGCTACCTGTATAGTCTCTCAATTACATTAAGTAGACTGCTTCACCAAAATAGAGGAGGCTTTCTTCTCAGTTTCTGATTTAGCAATTAACAGGGAGTAAGAACTTTTCCTTCAGACTAATATCCTTTATTAGTCATCAATTGGGTTTTTTCAGTTTGCTGTAACAATTCTCTCAGTGAACAGAATGAGTAATGAAGATCCCCACATTCATCTCCTCATGCTTGAATTGCTGTTAGAACAGTATGCTAAAACCAATTGGCATCCCGTTTGAACAAACAGAAGACTACTGGGAAAAAAAAAAAAACAGCAAAAAAGTCAAACTGAACTTATTGAAAGGTGAACAAATTGTGAAGGTGTTGGGACCCTGTACTTGGTGTGATGAAAGATTTATTAGAAAATATTAGAGTTGGTAATCTACATTATTTGCTCCATAAATGATATATCATCCAAAGATGAAACCTTTATGTAACTGATTAAAAACAAATAGTCAAAAAGAGTAAATTAAAATTCTAAAGATCAATGAAACTATGAGCTGGTTCTTTGAAAAGATAAAATTGATAAATCTTCAGTCAGATTCATCAAGAAAAAAAGGGAGAGGGCTCAAATTAAAAAACAGAAATGAAAGAGAAGTTACAACTGACATCACGGATATACAGTGGATAATAAGAGTTTACTACAAGCAAATAAAATGGACAACCTAGAAGAAATGAACAAATTTTTAGAAACGTACAATCTCCCAAGACTGAACCAGGAAGAAATAGGAAATGTGAACAGATGAATCACAAGTACTGAAACTCTAATTAAAAAATGCTCAGCTAACTAAAGGCCAGGACCTGGCTTCAGAGGCTAATTCAATCAAACACTTAGAGAAGAATGAACAACTATCCTTTGAAACTACTGCAAAATATTGCAGAGAATGGAACACTCCCAGATGTATTATATGAGGCTACTGTCACCCTGATACCAAAACCAGACAGAAATACCGTCAAAAAAAGAAGAAAATGATAGGTCAGTATCAGTGATGAACACAGGTGAAAAAATCCTTGACAAAATACTAGCAAATTGAATTCAACAATATGTTAAAAGGATCATACAGCATGATCACATGGGATTTATCCCAGGAATGAAAAGATTTTCAATCTATACAAATCAATGTGATACACCACACTAACAAACTGAAGAATTTAAAAACATATGATTATCTCAATAGATGCAGGAAAAATTTTGACAAAATTCGACACCCATTTATGATTAAGAAGAAAAAAAATCACCAGAAATCACGCATAAAGGGAATATACCTCAGTATAATTAAGATTATACATGACAAACTCATAGTGAGCATCACACTTAATGGTGAAAAGCTGAAAGCATTTCCTCTAAGATCAGGAACAATGATAAGAATGTCCACTCTTACCACTTTTGTTCAACATATTTTTGGAAGTCCTAGTCATGGCAATCAGAGATGAAAAAGAAAAAAAGGAATCCAAATTGGAAAAGTAAAAGTAAAATTTTCATTGTTTGCAGATGACATGGTATTATGCATAGAAAATCCTAAAGATGCTAGAGAAAAATACTACAGTATATCAACGAATTTAGTAAATTTGTAGGATAAAATATTAATACACAGAAATCTCCTGCATTTCTATACACTAACAATGAAAGACCAGAAAGTAAAATTAAGGAAACAATCCCATTTACCATCACATCCAAAAGAATAACAATACCTAGGAATAAACCTGTCTATTGAAGCAAAGGGCTTCCCTGGTGACTCAGTAGTGAAGAATCTGCCTGTGAATGAAGAAGATATGTGTTTGATCCCTGGATGAAGGAAATAACAACCCACTATGATATTCGTGACTGGGAAATACCATGGAAAGAAGAGCCTGGCAGGCTACAGTTCATGGGGTTGCAAAAGAGTTTGACACATCTTAGTGACTAAACAACAAGAAAGCAGTCCTGTACTCTGAAAACTACGAAGTGAGATGCTAATGAAAGAAATAAAAAAGCACACAGATGGAAAGATAAGCTATATTCTTGGATTGGAGGAATAATGTCAAAATGACTATACAGCCTAAGGAAATCTACAGATTCAAGGCAATCTCTATCAAATTGCCAAAGGCATTTTTTTGCCATATAAAACAAACAAAAAATTAAAATTTGTATGGAAACTCAAAAGAACCTAAATTGTTAAAGCAATCTTGAGAAAGAAAAAGAGAGCGGGAAAATTGGGCTACCTGACTTAAGGCTACATTATGGTATGCTGCTGTTGCTGCTGCTAAGTCACTTCAATCATGTCCGGCTGTGCGACTTGATGGATGGCAGCCCACCAGGCTCCCCCATCCCTAGGATTCTCCAGGCAAGATCACTGGAGTGGGTTGCCATTTCCTTCTCCAATGCATGAAAGTGAAAAGTGAAAGTGAAGTTGCTTAGTCGTGTCTGACTCTTAGTCACCCCATGGACTGCAGCCTACCAGGCTCCTCCGCCCATGGGATTTTCCAGGCAAGAGTACTGGAGTAGGGTGCCATTGCCTTCTCCGACACTATGGTATGGTACTCACTCAAAGACAGATTTATAGATCAATGGAACAGAATAGAAAGCCCAGAAATAAACCCACACACCTATTGTCAGTTTATCTATGACAAAGGAAGGAAGAATACAATGGAGAAAAGACAGTCTCTTTAACAAGTTGTGGGGGGAAAAAGGGACAACTATGTGTAAAAGTATGAAATCACAACTTCCTCTAACACCACATACAAAAATCAATTGAAAATGCATTAAAGATCTAAATGTAAGACCTAATACTCTAATTCTTAGAGGAAATTATAGGCAAAACATTCTTTTGACATAAATCACAGCAATAACTTCTTGTATCTACCTCCTAGAGTAATGAAAATAAAAGCAATAATAAACAAATGGGGCCTAATTAAACTCAAAAGCTTCTACATAACAAAGGAAACTATAAACCAAATGGTAAGACAACCCATGGAATGGGAAAAAATATTTGCAAATGATGGGAACGAGATGAGATTAATCTCCAAAATATACAAAGAACTTGTGCAGCCTCAGTATCAAACACAAAAACCCAAAAAACCAACCCAATCAAATTCTAAGAAGAAGAGCTAAATAGACATTTCTCCAAAGAAAACATAGAGATGATCAAAAAGCACATGAAAGATGTTCAGCATCACTAATTTTAGAGAAAGGCAAATCAAAACTAGAAAGAGGTATCACATCACCTCAAACCAGTCAGAATGATCATCAACAAAAATTCTACAAAATGCTGGAGAGGTTGTGGAGAAAAGAGGATGCTCCAATGCTCTTGGTGGGAATATAAACTGGTAGAGCCAATATGGATAAAAGCGTGGAGTCTCCTTAAAGATACTAAAAATAGAGTTACTATATGATCAAGCAATCCCACTCCTGGGCATACAAAAGGGGAAAAAAATCACAATTCAAAAAGACACATGCATCCAAATGTTCACCACAGCACTACTTTCTATAGTCAATAAATGGAAGCAATCTAAATTTTAGTTGACAGATGACTGAATAAAGAGGATGTAGTATGTATGTCGGAGAAGGCAATGAAACCCCACTTCAGTACTCTTGCCTGGAAAATCCCATGGACTCAAGGAGCCTGATGGGCTGCAGTCCATGGGGTCGCTAAGAGTCGGACACAACTGAACGACTTGATTTTCACTTTTCACTTTCATGCATTGGAGAAGGAAATGGCAACCCACTCCAGTGTTCTTGCCTGCAGAATCACAGGGACAGGGGAGCCTGGTGGGCTGCCATCTATGGGGTTGCACAGAGTTGGACATGACTGAAGCGACTTAGCAACAGCAGTAGCAGTATGTATGTATATATGTGTGTGTGTGTGTACATATACATATATATGTACACATATATGCCACAGTGGACTATTACTCTGCCATAAAAAGAAAGAAATCATGCTATTCACATTAGCATGAATGGACCAAGACATTATCATACAAAGTAAAGTCAGCCAGAAAAACATCACTTACATATGGACTCTAAAGAAAAAGAAATGTTAAAAATGAACTTATTTTCAAAACAGAAAGAGACTTACAGACTTAGAGGAAAATAACTCCTGGTTACTAAAGGGGAAAACTGGCAAGATGGAATAAATTAGGAGTTTGAGGTTAAATATACATACTACTATACATAAAATTCCAAAGACTAGCAAGGATACATAAGTCTTCCTAAGTGATTAATGCAAAGAAATAGAGGAAAACAACAGAATGGGAAAGACTAGAGATCTCTTCCAGAAAATAAAAGATACCAAGGGAACATTTCATGCAAAGGTGGGCACAATAAAGGACAGAAATGGTATGGACCTAACAGAAGCAGAAGATATTAAGAAAAGGTGGCAAGAATATGAGTCCCTTGGACTGCAAGGAGATCAAACCTGTGAATACTAAAGGAAATTAATCCTGAATATTCATTGCAAGGACTGAGGCTGAAGCTGAAATTCCAATACTTTGGCCATCTGATGTGAAGACCTGACTCATTAGAAAAGACCCTGATGCTGGGAAAGATTGAGAGAAGGCGAAGGGGATGACAGAGGATTAGATGGTTGGATGGCATCACCAATTCAATGGACATGAGTTTGAGCAACCTCCAAGAGATGGTGATTGACAGAGAACCCTGGTGAGCTGTAGTTCACAGGTTCACAAAGAGTTGGACATGACTGAGCAACTGAACAACAATACATAAAATAATCCACAAGGACCTATGGAATAGCACAAGGAACTCTGCTGAATACTCCATGATAACTTATATGGGCAGAGTCTGAAAAAAATGCATATATACATATATGTATAACTGAGTCACTTTGCTGTACACTTGAAACTAACATAACATTGTAAATCAACTTACTCCAAAACAAAAATCTTTTAAAATAAAATAAAATTCTAAATATAGTTTATAACTAGGGTAATCATATAATTTATTATCTAAAGAGACATTTTTTTAAAGTAAAATAAAGGCTTAATTATTACATTGAAGACAGCAGGAATAAAATATAATTCTCATGAGGAAACCAGGAATATACAATTTAATCATTAGATGACTTTTACCTTCAGTGCATATCCAATTTAAAGAAGACAACTTACAAACTATAAAACATGGTGGACATGCAGACAGAATACTGGATAATTTAAATCCATTAAACATAAAATTGTATATAAGCAATATATGTATTCTGTTCTTAGAAGCAGAACTATTAGCCACAGTGGTAGTTTGTGGGGGGTGGGGGGGGAGCGCCATTAAGCACATAGTCTTTAACTAAAACGAAGGCCCAGAAAAAGAAAGTCAGATAGAAAAGCATCTAGGAAACATGACACAAGAGAGACATGTGAAAAGCCTGAGGAGATTTAACCAGGAAAGAGAATATTTAGCAGCGGGTCATGTATTTTTGATGGAGGAGCCTGGTAGGCTGCAGTCCATGGGATCATGAAGAGTCGGAGATGACTGAGCGACTTCCCTTTTACTTTTCACTTTCATGCATTGGAGAAGGAAATGGCAACCCACTCTAGTGTTCTTGCCTGGAGAATCCCAGCCTGGTGGGCTGCTGTCTATGGGGTCGCACAGAGTGGGACAGGACTGAAGTGACTTAGCAGCAAGAGCAGCAACATGTATTTGTAAATCCTTTGAGGACTGTCATGAACAAGAGAATTATATGCATTTTTGTGCTGTGAGAGGTCAGAGCTAGGATTTAGTGCTGGAAAAAAAGGGGGAAGTGGGTCTTTAGTTCAAAAAAAGAGATCATTTTTGAATAGCAGAGAGTGTCCAACTCACTTGAGTGAGCTCTCCAGCACTAGCAACACACGGGTAGAATGTGCACAATTGTTTCTCAGACATTTTGATAGTTAATGAGCAAAATCCTATCTGAAAATCACAACATTCCTATAGGTTGTTCACTATTATAATTATCTGTTTTATAAATGAGGAAATGATATCATGTCCAATGACACAGATCTAATATATATAATGTTGAATTGAACTAAATTTGATTTCTACATTTCCTTCTATTGTCGAGAAGGAAGTTATTTTCAAGCCCTGACTGAAGCTGCCTTAAATACTAAAGCAGGCATCTCAAATAAGAAGTTCAGAAAACAGCATAACTATAGGTATGCTGCTTGGGTTTCTCTCGTTATCTTGACTCTGACCTTTTCCCAGTGCTGTCTTCATCCACATGTTGTTTGCAAGATATTGCATTAATGTCAGTCATCATATGCAGAAATAAGAGCATGCAGAAGCAGAGAAGAAATCTTCTCTTGTGGAGTCACATTCTTACACATGAAAAATATTTTTTCTGTATCTAGCAGATCTCTCACATGTCATTGGCCAGATTGCCACTAATACATCACTGGCAAGAATGATTGCATTTCAGCAAGTAGAAATCAGCCTTGATTCAAACAAGGAAAACACGGGCACAAATGAAACATTTCTGGCAATAAGGTGAAGAGAGTTCAGAGGGTGTTAATAGGATATGTAATAGACCTATAATCTTACTACTCAAAATATCTATAGCACCTGGGAGCTTAGAAAGGCAGAACTCCAAGCCCTACCCCAGATCCACTGAATAAAAATTCTGTGCTTAGGAATGTGATTTTTGTTTACATTAAAATTTGAGAAGTTCTTCCCCACTGTGTCTACTATAGATAATTCCAGATTACTTCATCTTATCAAAGCATCCTATAAAACAGTAAAATCACGATGACAGAACTAAGTGTGAATTTGAGTTCTCAGTATGAACTGTAGAGTAAAAGAAAATCCTCTTCTTAGAACTCACTTCAAGCATGTGGTACCGGCTCTTTTGTCACTTTATATTAATACATGGTGGTCATAATCAGACTAGTTCCCAAAGGTCTTCATGAAAAGTAGGCATATATGGGTGTGCTGATATGCATATATTTTCATCTTTTTTTAGTGTGAATGACCAGATTGCTCTTTGAAACAATCGTACAATCACAAGTATGTCTGGCAATTCCACAGCCTCTTTCATCTGGATATTGATCAAATGCTTTATAGATAATTGGCCTTTGGGGGGAAGGTGGAAGACTGTGGTGATTTGTAAATTTGTGTTTGAGGTTGGCTTACTGGAATATTACCATAATTTTGAGATAGCTAATATGCAAAAGACAGCATGGCTCTGGGGAGCCTTTTATGGATGGCACAGTAATTAACTGGTTGCGGCCAAAGGTTATTATCTGAACAGCTGCTTCTTTATAGAATCTACATAATCTGTAACCAAAGAGTTATTATGAAAGGGGAAAAAAAAGGTTTGTTTACTTGTGATAGTGTTGGCCCCTTTCAATTAGGAATTTACTATATGCCCTGTATGCCTTTCCTATACAGGCCTTCTGCAACTCTGCCTAAGAGTGTAAGAAGCAGTTCAATCAGGTGGTTAAAATGTAAGGACAGAAGGCTATACTCTATCTAGAGTTCACTTTTCACCAAGAGGGTTTCCCTGATAGCTCAGTTGGTAAAGAATCTGCCTGCAAAGCAGGAGACCCTGGTTCAATTCCTGGGTTGGGAAGATCCCCTGGAGAAGGGATAGGCTACCCACTCCTGTATTCTGGCCTGGAAATTTCCATGGACTGTATAGTCCATGGGGTCACAAAGAGTTGGACATGACTGAGCAAATTTAACTTTCACTTTTTCTCACCATGAATACTGGATTACTATATCTTTTGTGGGACATAGAGAACTACAGATTTCTCTGTTTTAATAAGTACACTGCGCTTTCAATAATGTTACCTCATCATTCCAAAGCCTTTCTTCTGATCTGGCACTTTAGCTGTATCTTCAGGAGGCCATTTCATCATTCTTTGAGCCTGGTTGCCTCTGAGTAATATGTGATTCCTCCAGTGGATTCCATGGCCCTGCTAATCTCCTTCAGTGTTAACCAGGTCCCTTGGTTGGATGCTGTAATGTGGGATATTCCATGTGTATGGAGAACAGGCATGACAAACTATCCGACAGCAATACTGGCTGAGGTCACACANAAGAATCTGCCTGCAAAGCAGGAGACCCTGGTTCAATTCCTGGGT
Organism: Raphicerus campestris; assembly: GCA_006410735.1. NCBI lineage: Eukaryota > Metazoa > Chordata > Mammalia > Artiodactyla > Bovidae > Raphicerus > Raphicerus campestris. The sequence goes on along the minus strand of SJYW01016377.1, from coordinate 334,730 downwards.
TGGGAAGATCCCCTGGAGAAGGGATAGGCTACCCACGCCTGTATTCTGGCCTGGAAATTTCCATGGACTGTATAGTCCATGGGGTCACAAAGAGTTGGACATGACTGAGCAAACTTAACTTTCACTTTTTCTCACCATGAATACTGGATTACTATATCTTTTGTGAGACATAGAGAACTACAGATTTCTCTGTTTTAATAAGTACACTGCGCTTTCAATAATGTTACCTCATCATTTCAAAGTCTTTCTTCTGATCTGGCACTTTAGCTGTATCTTCAGGAGGCCATTTCATCATTCTTTGAGCCTGGTTGCCTCAAATGTAATTGTAATTGTGATTTCTCCAGTGGATTCCATGGCCCTGCTAATCTCCTTCAGTGTTAACCAGGTCCCTTGGTTGGATGCTATAGTGTGGGATATTCCATGTGTATGGAGAACAGGCATGACAAACTATCCGACAGCAATACTGGCTGAGGTCACACAGACAGTAAAGGTAATTACATACCAGAAACAGCTTTCTTTCTCTGTAAGGATGAAATGCTGACATTTCTAGGATGGAAGAGGTCCAAAGTGGTCAGTTCTACCAAGTGCAGAGTTGGTTTCCTCAAGGAATATACCATATTGGATACTCAAAGATTTTCTCTATTATAAACAAGTTGATATTTCAAGGAAGCAAGACCATGATCAGCCTCTGTAAGTGGGAGAAAATGCTGAGAAGTCTTTACATAGCTTTTGTCTCTGCCACTATACTCGTGTTACTCATATGCCCATCATTGCAGCTCCGGGGTAGTCTATGGCAAAAGCTGGCTTATGTCAATTGGTTGAGTTATTCAATTTGTCTATTATGCTTTGTTGTGGTAAATATTGTGTAACACAGAAACCTCTACAATTTGGGCCCATTTTTGCATGTCTATCCACATCGCAGATCTGCTCAGAACTGATCTTTCAATTCTTCACATTTCAGGCTACTGCTAGAAGTTAAGGTAACTGGCCACTTCAAAGAATCATAACTATTCTCATAACTCCCTTTTCCCATAAAGCATATAAACGGGTACACTGCTCACGCATCATTCACTAGGAAAACTTTTTCTCCCCACTATTGTCTTTCAGTATCACTCCTGAATGTGGCTATATTGTAGCCAACATTTATTCTTGGCTTGCCCCCAGGAACTCAGCCGACCCACCCATAAACCATTTTTATACTTTTCTCTATGCTTGCAGTCGATCGTATAGAATCATCCATGTGCTCAGTCACTCAGTCATGTCCAACTCTTTGTGACCCTGTGGACTGTAGCCCACCAGGCTCCTCTATATATGGGATTTTCCAGGTGAGACTACTGGAGCAGATTGTCATTTCCTACTCCAGGGAAATCCCCCATGTGTTACAAGCAGAAGTAAGGTGAGGAACACTATCAGTAGGTGACATGTGGCCCTGCTCATGACCCCTGATCCTTTGGAGGTTTAATCCTTGTTGTAACCATTTTGATCTTACAATAGACTGACTGAAGCTTGGCCCATCCAACTATACAGCTTAGTGAGTCCAATGGAAGAGAAAAGAAAGCATATAGAAAGTCAATGTTGACAGAGCAATGCACCCAAGATATTATTCATCTGTTCAAGAAATAACACCATATTTGACCCAGTGGCTATGATAGGATCTAGTGTTTTTTGAAGTCTGTGGTGGTCTCCAGTCATTCTCCAGTGTCCATCGGATTCCAAAGGTGTCAGACTGGCTAATGAAACAGTTATGTGATAGTAGCGACCACTACCCTGCGTTGTTTAGGTCTTGAGTTGCAGCTTTAATCACTACTCTTCTCTCTAGGATTTCATATTGTTCTCTATGGAAGGCAGTTTCAGAGATTTCCATTTGGTTTTCTTCATAGTGATAGCTCTTTCTTCACAGATTAGGGACAGAAGGGTTAATCCAATTGCCAAATAATCAATGTTTACTATGTCCTTGGGGATTGGAGAAATGACCACAGGATGGGTGTGTAGACACAGTGCACTCAATGCAAGCCAAAACTCCCCTGATTCTCTGACCCGCAAATGCCTCTGTTCCAACAAGGCAGCTAGGACGATGGCTGTGTGTGCAGGTATCAGTGCCAACTCAATCTGTGCTCAGTNTAATTCCAAAAATATTTATTGGGGCTTTATTTGCACCAAGAATTCATGCAACATAAGATTCTAGGGTGAGTATGATTGCTTCATGTCCATGTGATGTGATGGATTACCAGCCGCCGCCGCTAAGTCACTTCAGTCGTGTCTGACTCTCTGTGATCCCATAAATGGCAGCCCACCAGGCTCCACTGTTCCTGGGATTCTCCAGGCAAGGACACTGGAGTGGGTTGCCATTTTCTTTTCCAATGATGGATTACCAGAGGAGATATGAAAACAGTAAATTATAGAACAGTATACTGGGATAGTGTACACGTGTTCTCCACCTGTTTGTAGTACACGCTTCAGTCACAGCTCATATTTATTCAGGACACACTGGTATTGGTTGTTTACAGCTGGCATCTGTTCTTATTGACTTGCATGTCAATCGTATTGGCTAGAACCCCCACAGTGCCTAGGTTGTTAAGTATATCTTCTCTATCTCTGATAAAAATGAATGGGAGACTCCAACTCTGATTGCTTAGAAGAGCAGTGGAATAAGACTTCCCAAGATGATTCCTGGCCTGTCTTGATGGATGAGGAAGAGTTAGATTAGTAAAGGACAGTGTGGGAAGGGAAGTGTTGTAGCAACTCAGGGGACCATGTTCAAAGCAGAATTATGGCACAGGAAAAAATGTCCAGCAACCAACCTGAAAATAAAAAGTAAACAAACAAAACCAATGGAGCCAGGAAATTATTTGCTTGGTCAACCATCGTGATAAAAGACATTAAAAAAATGCCATCTAAGTGTTGTTTCTGGTAATAGTAAACTGAGCAACTCAGATTAACCCTCTCACTGAAAGCAATAAAATATTATGAGCAAAATGTATATATGGGGGTGTGTGTATATACACAGCAATTTAAAAATATTCAAGATCTGAAAAATTAGTGGGCCCTCCTTGGCTAGTTTTTAGATGATATCCAGTAACTACAAGGTAAGAGGAATATTGGATCATCAAGGCTATCTTTCTCCAGAAGGTGCTTAATGCCACAACAGTTTGAACTCTGGTTGAATGTCTGTATTTTGTCCAGAGGGATGTCAAAGCTCTCAGCCTATTGAAGGTAGGGAAGTTTGCAGAAGAACCCTTCTTCTGAGCTGGAGCCCCAAAGGCAACGTCCTTAGCTATGAATGAACCTGATTTACATTTTCCTTTCTTACCTCCACAACCATTGGGAACTGAGAGAGCTGCCTTGGTGACTTTAGAATGGAGAGGAGAGAGAGAAGGAAAATAAAAGCAGATTTTCACTGGGAAGCTCCAGAAGAATCCTTGCAGATTTAGACCATGAGTAGGCAGGCCATCGACTCTCAAGGCCTGAACTTAATCTTAGGTGGTCCAGGTCTGCAAAGCCCTCTAGATACCAGGTAGATAGAAACGCAAATCTTTTTTAAAGGGAAAAACAGCTATCCAAAAGTATCAGAAAATCCTCAAAATATTTTTAAGGGCAATGACCAGCAAGCATGCAAAGACACAAGCATTGCTTATATGCTGATTTAAATGCATTCAAGACTTAAATGTAAGACCATACACTATAAAACTAAAAGAAGAAAATTACAGGGAAAATGTCCATTGACACCTGTCTTGGCAATGATTTTTTGGACATGACATCAAAATGAAGGAACAAATGCAAAAATAAACAAATGAGGCTATATCAAACTAAAAAGAGTCTGTACAACAAAAGAAATAATCAGCAAAATCAAAAGACAACCTACTGAATGGGAGAAAATATTTTCAAACCAGCCATCTGATCCAAAATACATAAGGAACTTATACAACTCACTAGCAATATACAAGCAATCCAGTTGGCTTGGATGGTAAAGAATCTGCCTCCAATGTGGGAGATCTGAGTTTGATCCCTGGGTTGGGAAGATCCCTTGGAGGAGGGAATGGCAAGCCACTCCAGTGTTCTTGCATGGAGAATCCCCATGGACAGAGGAGCCTGGTGCACTACAGTCTGTGGGGTCGCAAAGAGTTGGACACGACTGAGCGGCTAAGCACAAAGGAGTTAGATAGACATTTTTTCCCAAAGGAGACAGACAAATGGCCAACAGGTATATGAGAAGACGTCAACAAAACTAACTGTCAGGGAAATGCAAATCGAACTACAATGAGTTATCTTCTCATACCTGTTTGGATGGCCATTATAAAAAAAGAAAACAAGTGTCAAAGATGTGGAGAAAAGTGAATCATTTTGCACTATTGGTAGGAATGTAAATTAGTGCAACCACTATGGAAATCAGAATGGACTTTCCTCAAAAAATTAATAACTAGGACTAGTAGTTTTAATGTATCACTCCTGGATATACATCTGAAAGAAATGAATCAGTTCAGTCAGTCAGTTCAGTCACTCAGTCATGTCCGACTCTTTGCGACCCCATGAATCACAGCATGCCAGGCCTCCCTGTCCATCACCAACTCCCGGTGTTTACCCAAACTCATGTCCATCGAGTTGGTGATGCCATCCAGCCATCTCATCCTCTGTCGTCCCCTTCTCCTCCTGCCCCCAATCCCTCCCAGCATCAGGGTCTGAATATATGAGTATCATAAGATACGTGTACTCCTATGTTCATTGTAGCATTATTTACATTTGTCAAGACACAAAGATAGCCTCAGTGTTCACTGATGGGAAAAAGAAAATGTGATACACAAACACACAGGAATAATATTGAGCCATAGAAGAGTGAAATCTTGTCTTTTGTGATAACATGGATGAGCCTCAAGGGCATTGTGCTAAGTGAAATAAGATGGGAAGGACAAATACTGTATGTTCTCATCTACAAGTGGAATCTAAAAATGCTGATCTTATAGAAACAGAGAGTAAAATGATGGTTACCAGAAGTGATAAAATGACATAATGAAATATGTACAGCACTAGAAGGGAACTAATATACTATATAACCAATACAATATATACAGACACAATAACATGAATGAATCTGCACAACTTAAGATTGGGTAAAAAGCAAAAGTTCATATAGTATGATTCCATTTAGGTAGAATTTTAAAACACAGGCAAAACTAATCTATATTGTTCAGTTCAGTTCAGTCACTCAGTTGTGTCCAACTCTTTGTGACCCCATGAACCGCAACACACCAGGCCTCCCTGTCCATCACCAACTCCTGGAGTCCACCCAAACCCATGTCCATTGAGTTGGTGATGCCATCCAACCATCTCATCCTCTGTTGTCCCCTTTTCCTCCTACCCTCAATCTTTCCCAGCATCAGGGTCTTTTCCAATGAGTCAGCTCTTCACATCAGGTGGCCAAAGTATGTTCAGCTTCAGCATCAGTCCTTCCAAAGAACACCCAGAACTGATCTCCTTTAGATTGGACTGGTTGGATCTCCTTGCAGTCCAAGGGACTCTCAAGAGTCTTCTTCAACAACACAGTTCAAAAGCATCAGTTCTTTGGTGCTCAGCCTTCTTTATGGCCCAACTTTCACATCCTTACATGACTACTGGAAAAACCATAGCTCTGACTATATGGACTTTTGTTGGCAAAGTGTTGTTTCTGCTTTTTAATATGCTGTCTAGGTTGGTCATAGCTTTTCTTCCAAGGAGCAGGCGACTTTTAATTTCATGGCTGTAGTCACTATCTGCTGTGACTTTAGTCTGTCACTGTTTCCACTGTTTTCCCATCTATTTGCCATGAAGTGATGTGACTGGATGCCATGATCTTAGTTTTCTGAATGCTGAGTTTTAAGCCAGCTTGAAAATTCTCCTCTTTCACCTTTGTCAAGAGGCTCTTCAATTCCTCTTTGCTTTCTGCCATAAGGGTGGTGTCATCTGCATATCTGAGGTTACTGATATTTCTCTCAGCAGTCTTGAGTCCAGCTTGTGCTTCATCCAGCCCAGCATTTCTCATGATATACTCTGCATGTAAGTTAAATAAGCAGGATGACCACATACAGCCTTGATGTACTCCTTTCCTGATTTGGAACCAGTCTGTTGTTCCATGTCTGGTTCTAACTGTTGCTTGTTGACCTGCATACAGGTTTCTTAGGAGGCAGGTCAGGTGGTCTGGTAGTTCCATCTCTTTAATAATTTTCCACAGATACATATAATAACAGTAAAAATATAAAGAAAAACAAAGAAGTGATAACTAGAAAAATCAGATTGATGGTCACCGCTAGAGAGGGTTTTATATATGGCTCTGCAGGTAATATTGATAGTAAAAATAGTTTTTACAAAGCAGTCTGATATCAACCATGTAGTTTCAAGGCAATAACATAAATTTATATTCATTCTTCTTTTTTAATGTTAGTACCTATTTTATCTTAATTTTCCCACTTTTCTATTCAGTTACTTCAAACTTTAAAAATCAGCTAATATAAGTGTTAACTTTGTGCTTTTGTTATGCTGAAATTTGATGCCTAAATGTATGCAAAAACTTAGCAAAAGAAGTATTTTCAGGCAAAACAGTTATATATGACTGACTGAACTCTGAAAAATGTCATGCAGGAAAACAGTCACACTCAGTGACCTCATGTTGTCTTTGAAACAACAAACGTGGCTATTTGAAAAAGTCTAGATGATTAGTTTATTTCAGTTTTCATTCTGTTATTAGGTCATGAAAAAATATGATGTTTAAGAATGATTTAGGAGATACACAAAAATCTAGCGTTCAAGATAGGTGAAAATTTAACTTTTATGACAACTTCTTTTTGGCATTTTTACAAAGTTGAAAAAGAAAATATGGATTATATATTCAAATTAATAGGCTTGGCAAACATATGTACTTTTGGAAACAGTGATTTAAGTATAAGACATATGCAAACTTTTTCCAATGAATTATGTATAGCATATCCATCATCTCCCAAATCATTTATGTATTTCAATATCTCTCCTCCAAATAGAATCTACAGGAATGTAACTCCCCATGTTTTAGCCAACATTCACACTGTGTGTTTCCAAGACTAACAGTCTCACATCTAAAATTTGGGAGTGTAATCTATATGGCTATACATTAATTTTTTAAAACATTTAACAAATGCTAAAAATGTTAGTGACAACTCCTGGGCTATTTAAATCTCAGCTCAAATCTCTTCATCTTCATCCTTCATCTGTCTGTACCTCTTGCNTAAAATTTGGGAGTGTAATCTATATGGCTATACATTAATTTTTTAAAACATTTAACAAATGCTAAAAATGTTAGTGACAACTCCTGGGCTATTTAAATCTCAGCTCACATCTCTTCATCTTCATCCTTCATCTGTCTGTACCTCTTGCTTTATCTCCCAGCTCTCAACTTCTCTGAGGAAGATGGGGACTTCAGAGAGTGGTGAAGGAAGTTATCTGTAAAATAATACTATGTGCAGAAAGAGCTCTGAAAGTAAACCGCAACCTTTAATCTAAAGTTTTCACTCATATCAGTAAAAATCTGACAGAGTAAGAGCCCTGGTATCTTGGCTGTGATGTCTTCCTGTTGTCAATCAAAATCAAATACTTAGCATCTGCTGTAAATGTTAGAATTCTAAGTAAAGGCAAATTGATGCATCTGTGAAAATTCTAAATAAAATTTTGTGAATCCATCGTATTTTTAAGAAATTTCTTACTTGATCAATTCACTTAATTTCAAACTTCAGAAATCCATCAGTTGAATAATAAATTCATGTCAAGGAAAATACTCTCCTTGTTCTTCATCTTGTCTTGTTAGCTATTGCAGGTAGTGATCTGTTTGCCCTCCAGATATATGACTGCCAAACATGAAAAGCTACTGTCCAGTAATATTTAGTGTTTCACAAGGTTCACAAAGTAACATATACTTATATTCCTGTCCTTAATAGACACTATTCATTAGTTAAATATATAGGAAGAAAATATGAATTCACTGATGGCTCATAAATATTAGCTGTTGAAAACTTTTAAGCATTATTTTAAATTGTTCATATTTTAAATATTACTAATATTTACTCAGGAGGTTATTTTAAAGAACTTTTTATATAAACAGTATCTCAATTGTTAAATATGATTTCATTATATCTAAGGGCCATTTTTATCCAGGTCAGCTCCCTCTAATACTACAACAATACCCAATGCTTAAGGAATTCCCCAGCAGTCCAGTGGCTAAGACTCCATGTTTCCACCACAAGGGACTTGGGTCCTATACCTGGTCAGGGAACTAAGATCCTGCATGCTACATGGTGCAACCAAAAAAAAAANCTCTAATACTACAACAATACCCAATGCTTAAGGAATTCCCCAGCAGTCCAGTGGCTAAGACTCCATGTTTCCACCACAAGGGACTTGGGTCCTATACCTGGTCAGGGAACTAAGATCCTGCATGCTACATGGTGCAACCAAAAAAAAAAAAAGCCAATGCTTAAATAAGACTAACAATAAAAACTGCTGCTTCACGTGGTACCTCTGGAGTGACTCCATCCACCGAGGTAATCAATACTTTCCCTTGAAACTTTTATGGGTAGAAAACTTTCTCATTTATTAAATTGCAAGTTTTGACACTGACTTGGAATATAACCCCAGAAAACTGGTCTTAAGTAGTTGAGAATGTAATTTTGTAAGAAGATTTTTTTTTTAAAAAAAGGAAATTTATGCTTGTGAGATTGGTGTTGAAAGAAGACTGACAGTGTCAGTTTAATGTATTCTGATGCACATTGTTCATCTATATACACTGACACCTTCATACATACACAATTTATTCATGATGACTAGGACAAGCAAAAGGAGGAATGAGTTTCAAGGAAATTAGACTTGTTTAAAGAAAAAAAGAAAGTGTTAAGAAGTCTGAAAAGTGATAAGAATATATACATGGCAAAGAGGAGCATGTTGTGGAGAATAAATCAAAAGAACAGATGATGAGTTTATTTACATCTGAATGACAGTTTCATACAATTTTGATTATTTTTAGAAATAAAACCTAAAATAATAATCCTCAACTATTTTTCAGTAACCATAGTCATGAATTGAATGAATCAGGTTTATGGCTACCTGTTACTATTTTCAAGTTAAATATCAGAAAAAAAAATCATCTGGGGAAAAAAATTTGCTGCTAACAAGTCATAAAATCATTAAGAATGCTTCAATAGCCACAAAGCACAAAATAAAACAATTGTATATACCTGCCTCCACCCCATCCATATAAACATGCACACATACCTATGAGGTCCAGTGTGTAGATTTTCTCTCCAAGTTGTGGCCTAACTAACTGGGAGATCTCATTATTTTTCACCTGATTCACGCATCTCCTCCCATTCTACTGAAACTGTCTTTGGACAATCTCTATTTTAATGATTAGGTATGCTCAACTTTAAGTCATCCATTCACTCATTACATTACAGTGTCTATAGCAAAGAACAAAACCAATGAGATTTCTACTTCCTGGAGTTACATCCCAATCCAGAGATTAAACCCAGGTGTCTGGCACGGCGGGTGAGTCTATACTGTCTGAGCTACCAGGGAAGCCCTACATCGAAGGGAAGGTATTTCATTTATGTTTCATTTACTTTGTAGGCATCATGCTAAGTCACTTCAGTCGTATCCGACTCTGTGCGACCCCAGAGACTGTAGCCCACAAGGCTCCCCCATCCCTGGGATTCTCCAGGCAAGAACACTGAAGTGGGTTGCCATTTCCTTCTCCAATACATGAAAGTGAAAAGTGAAAGTGAAGTTGCTCAGTCGTGATTGACTCCTAGCGACCCCATGGAGCCTACCAGGCTCCTCTGCCCATGGGATCTTCCAGGCAAGAGTACTGGAGTGGGTTGCCATTGCCATCATAGGTTCATATATTTATAAAAACATTTTTTGACTGGTGGTAGTAGAGTATCTTATTTTAATAGAACCAGCATATTACATTCATTTTCTGACGGATCGGAGTAAAGTGACTGGCGGAAGGAGAGAGTCCCTAATTTGGAGACAGGTACATATAGGCTAGTAGTCCTGGACCCTCTAGGAAGATTCCTAGCTCAAAAGACTTCCTACACATTGCCTTCATTGAGGACAGGAGTCATGTTTTAGTCATCATTTTTTCTCTATCCCCTAATATAGTAGCACAATATGCATGTGAAATTGGCCTTTCCCTAGCACCTCAGCAGCCACTAGCTACATGTGGCTTATTGAACACATGAAGAATGGCATGTCTGAACTGGGATGCACTGTAGATATAGAATATACACAACATTTTGATTTTGACTAAATATAAAAAATAAATCAGTGCCTTAATTACAAGTTTATGTTGATTACATATGGAAATGATCATTTTTATATAATGATTAAATAAAATATATTACTAAAATTAAGCTTACCTGTTCCTTTTGGCTTTCTAAATGTGGCTACTAGAAAATTTATAATTACATATGTGGTTTGCCTTGGTTGCTCATTTTTCTGTTGGACAGAGCTGCCTTAGAATGCTGATTACAGAAAATGTCCTTGATAACATACAATAATTATTTATATTGCTATTAATTTAATTTTATTAATATAATTCTAACCATCTCATATCCTTTTTAGCTTGCCTCAGTTTATCTCTTATCCTTTTAAAGGATTATATGGGGTATAATCCTAAATAAGATTAAAGAAGAAAATTTCTGAAAAATTTATATTCCTTCTTAGCAAAAATAGTTAAATTTAAAAATATATATATATATTTTAATCACTTGACTCTTTGCCTACCTAATCTATAAGCTTTTTAAGAAGAGAGTCTGTTGCTGAAAATCTGCCAGCGTTAAATAGTCTCATATGAATATAGTGGCTTATGTTTGGTACATATTTTGATTAATTTGATAATTTCAATACTGATTATTATGTTTTATTGTTTGTCTATAAATTAATGAGAAAGTAAGTATTCTAAAAGCACACTGGCAAGCTTTATTCAATCAACTGTGGAGCTTTGTTAAATATTAGTTTCCAGGTGTATGAGTTTTCCTCAGTACCACAAAGTCTCCCACGTGGATGAGTGAGATGGACCAAAGGAAGGTCAGTATACTCCAGTATCCTCTACTAAATCTGAGCTGTTCTCATGCTAAGGAGAGGTCACCTTACCTGGGAACATCTGATTGTCAGGGCTGGGCAGGGCACACTGAAACAGGTTGCTTTCGTATGGAAATGCATGGGTATATTTGTATGTATGTTTGTGTTTGTTTTTTGCAATACNCTGTTCTCATGCTAAGGAGAGGTCACCTTACCTGGGAACATCTGATTGTCAGGGCTGGGCAGGGCACACTGAAACAGGTTGCTTTTGTATGGAAATGCATGGGTATATTTGTATGTATGTTTGTGTTTGTTTATTGCAATAAGTAATCATGCAAAATACTTGGATCTGTGATCCATGCTATTTCACTTGAGTATACAGAAAGAGTTAAGAATTTTATTAATTAAATAAAATGTACCCAAGTTATTCTGAAATTTAATGAAATACAGCTGTTACTGTGATGCATGGTAATTAGCTCTAAGTCACAGGAAATTTTTAAAAGACTGTTATTGTGTCAACATTAATTTTTACACAGTTGAATCTAATTTTTAAAACTTTCTCTATAGAGTCTTCCCTTCATCAGAAACATTCTCTCTCTCCCTCTCCCTCTCCTCCCTTTCCATTTCCTTCTGCCCTTTCCAAAGAGAGAGACCCCCGAGTCTGCCTAAGTGTCTCCAGTCTACCCTCTCAGGCTCCCCCCCCCCACTAAGCAGGGGATCCCTAAACTCTGCAGCCTTGAAGCCATACTTAGTTTGGGCCTTAGATGTGCATCTGCTGCTCTATTTCAAGGGATTTTTTTTTTTTTTTAATTTCTAATGGGCTTTAGGGGATGGGATAGTGAATACCTCCGTAAGTTCTGCCCCACTAGGAAGATGTCCATTCTCACTTTCCTGGGATAACTTTGGAGCTTTTTCTTTTTCTTGGGGCTGCTGCTCTTGGGGGCAGCAGCCTCTTCAGGTCCACTGCTGCGTGGCTTTTCCTTGGAAGACACTTTCTGCTTTTTCTTTGGGACCTTTTGTTTTCTGACTCATTAGGGTCACTAACTGGTTCTTCTCTGGGAAAAGATTTCTTCCTCTTGGGAAGACTTCCAGTGCCAGCTGTCTCTTCAAGATCACTACTAACTGGCTCTTCCTTGGAAAGAGATTTCTTTTTCTTGGGTTTGGAAAAAGAGACAGATGGGTCTTTCATTCCAATCTCTTGAGGAGCCTCCTGGGGCTTTTGCTTTTTCTTCTTTTGGGGTCTTTCACTTGTCTCCTCACACTCCTCTGGGGCACTACTATTTGCTGAAGAAGCCAGGGCAATTGCAGCCAGCCTTTTCAAACTTCTTCAGGCATTTCTTCTCCTGTTTCTCAAGCTTCCTAGTAATCTCAGCAGCCACTTTCTCTGCCTGGACCATTGCCTCCTTCATAACATCCAGATTNTTCCCTGGAGAAGGGAATGGCAACCTACTCCAGTATTCTTGCCTAGAAAATTCCATGGGCAGAGGAGCCTGGTGGGCTACAGTCCAGGGGTCACGAAAATTCAGACATGACTGAGGAACTAACACAAACCAAAGTCAGCAGTCAATAAATTCCCTTGTATGTCATGAATGGGCCTGCCTTTGCCCAGCCACACTCAATCCCTCTCTGGAAACATTCTTTTGGAAACATGCCCTTGACCATGAGCACCTGGGTTCAGGGTCAGTGTCATGGGCACGTACCTCGGCAGTCATCCAGCGCCCTGCACTTGGCAAAAATCTGCCCTTGTTAAAGTGTTCAGCTGTTGTCTTGACATTCTGGATAATTTCATCTTTGGACTTGTGTTTTGTAAGGGGCCATGCTGCATATGCACTAAAAGAGGAAACACAGGCAATAGGCTTGTCTGCCATTCTCTGCTCCCCATTTACATATAGGGCTCACAGTATCCCAGAGCACATGTTTCTAGTAACTCCTGATGTGTTTAAGCCAGGCTCAAAGTCAGTCCAAGGTAAGTGTGTTATATCTATGACAGTCAGCATAGCTATTAACATGGGCCAACAGGCCACCAGAACTCACTTCAAACCAGACAGAAGAAACACAGCATTGCTTACGTGACTCTTCTGTATTCAACAGTTACTGATACTGAAAATTATGGCATAGAAATAAAAGGGAAAAAAATAGAGCAACTCATAGTTCCTGTTCCTTTCAGTCTTTCCTTGAATAAGCTGAATTAATTCCCTTGAATAAATAAGCTGAAGGTAGAGAATGTTGGTAGAATGTGTGTGTATCAAAAAGTAAAATGAAAACACTCAAGCTACTTTTGTGCAGCTTCCATTTTTCTGATGAGACAAAATATATATGCACGCACAAGCCACAAAACACAAAGTGAACAACTCAGTGATCCTGTATGAACTGAAACATCCTTATATTTATATTTAAACTTGGCATTACACAACATAAAGATAAATGGTGAAATTCAAGATAGTAATTTAAAATTTTAGTATTTCTTTACTTAGAACAACATGAAGTATCAAATTAAAAAAATAAAACTGAAGAGTCAAGAGGAAGATTAAAGAAGAAGAAGAAGAAAGAAAACAGATTTATATTTTAGTTCCTTTCATGACACTTTGCCTTTTGAACAGTGGGCTTCACATTTCATTTTAAAACAGGTCTTGCAAAAAATATAGCCAGCCCTCCTCAAGGCCCTTGGTCAGTTATGGTCCCTATTGCTGGAGATATGCAGATTGCACTGCCACAGCTGTCAACTGGGTTTCGATGTACAGAAAAGCCAACATGCAAACCTTGACACTTGACACTTGAATTGCTATTATTTATTTACTTCACCAACTCACTTGTTTTCTCAGTAAAGCTTTCCCCTTCTGTTTTTCTATCAAAATATATTTATACCTCCTAGGATGTGCTCTTAAATACGTTCTACAGCCTTAACCAGCATAAGTGAAAGATGGTGATGATCACATGTATAAGTCATACCTAAAAAGGGAGTCCACTCTGTCCTTGCATCGAAGTATAGCCCACCTGCTCAAGAGACTGTTTTTCATTTATCTTAGAGTATATGTTTAAATGTTGGGCTCTGTAGTCAGGCTGCTTAGGTTACAATTCTGATTCCATAATGTGACCCGATATTTTTCAGAGGCTTGGAAAGTTTAATTTTCTTTATCTATAAAATAAAGCCATCATTCAGATTCATCAAGAAAAAAAGGGAAAATGTTGATTCAATAAAATTAGAAATGAAAAAGAAATTACAACTCACCCCACAGAAATACAAATGATCATAAGATACTACTACAAGCAACTGTATGCACCAAAAATGGATGATCTAGAAGAAATTGACAAATTCTTAGAAAGGTACAATCTCCCAACACTGGAACAGGAAGAAATAGAGAATATGAACAGACCAATCACAAGTATTGATATTAAAACTGTGATTTAAAAAAATCCCAGAAAACAAAAGCCCAGAATCAGATGGCTGCACAGACTAATTCTATCAAACACTTAGAGAAGAGTTAATACCTATACTTCAGAAACTATCCCAAACAATTGCAGAGGAAGGAACACTCTCAAACATATTCTATGAGGCCACTGTCACCCTGATACCAAAACCAGAAAGATACCACACACAAACTAAAAACCAATATCACTAATGAACATAGACACAAGAATCCTCAACAAAATATTGGCAAAGAAATTCAATAATACAAGGATCATACACCATGATCCAAGTGGGATTTATCCCAAGGATGCAAGGATTTTTCAATATCTGTAAATCAATCACTATGACACACCACATAAACAAATTGAAGAAAAAATCATACAATCATCTCAACAAATGCAGAAAAAACTTTTGACAGAATTCAACACCATTTATGATAAAAAGAAGGAAAAATAGTCTCCAGAAAGGCAGGCATAGAAGGAACCTACATCAACATTATAAAGGCATAGCTAACATCACACTCAATAGTGAAAAGCTGAAAGTCTTTCTTCTAACATCAGAAATAAGGATGTCCACTCTCATCACATTAATTCAACATAGTTTATTCCCCTAAGAAAATTCATCACAGTTTTTTTTTTCCTTTTTATATTACCAAAGTTTAAATTAGAAGACCACTCAGGTGCCAATTCTTGGGATATGGAATCTGAACAGAATAAAACAAAATCCATGTTGCCTCAGTCTCCTCAACTTAGCCATGATCCTGACAATAAACATATTATCATCTGGTCTTTCAGAAATGCACCCTTCTCTCTCATTTGGCATGTCTTCACTTTATAAGTGCCTCAGCTTTACTGCCGTCTAAATCTTATTAGCACGTGTAAAAACTTTCATAGGTTAGTAGTTTCATAGTTAGTTAGTAGTTAGTTCTTTCTTGTTGCAGTGCTAGCCCTAACTAAAACTTGGGTTGAGCGGAATTTTGTCAGCAAACAAAAACAAAATAATGATCTTGGTCAATTTAATCAAGGCCCAAGGACATTGCTGAGAGCTCTAGTCTGGCACATTGTAAACACAGTGAAAGTGGAAAGCCATTCAGCTGTGCCCGACTCTTTGCCATCCATAGAATTCTCCAGGCCAGAATACTGGAGCAGGTAGCCATTCCCATCTCCAGGGGATCTTCCCAACCTGAGATCAAATCTAGGTCTGCTACATTGCAGGTGGCTTCTTTAACAGCTGAGCAACCACGGAAGTCTGGCGCATTGCAAACACAGTACAAATATATTTTGAAAGAATAAATAGGGGAAGGGAAGAGGAGGGAGGAAGAAATAGAAAATATGAACGGACTAATCACAAATACAGACCAATCTCTGTACAAAGAAAATAGAAGATACAAAGATAACAAGTGAAAAGGTGAAAAGATTTGCTAAAAATTAGGTAGGAACTATTCTATCACCTGAAAATTCAAACCTCTTTTAAAACCATCTTATGAATTCTCTTCAACTTCCTTTTTCCACATCTTACCCAAAATCACAGGCAAAAACACATGGAATGAGTCCTATAATACTTATGATATCCTGCCTTCACTTTACTGTTCTTCTCAATACTATTCAAAAACACTCAGGAACAAAGAAAGACAGTTTTAAGGTCTAACTAGCTGTGCCACTGATTAATACAATACTTTTGAATCATGGTTCTTCAGTGAATTAAAGTGAGTGCCTCAGAAAGTATTGAGTATTTTCAAAAGGAAAACATCGACAATACCTTTCCCAATAGCCAATCCCCTCTCTCCAACCAGTTATATTGGGGGAAAATAGATATGAATACACACACCAGAGGAAATAGTACACAGATTATAATTTTTTGTATGTTAGGCAAAAATGCAGCAAGAAGGGCAACTTAGCAAGAACTGAACCATCACAAGAGCAATTCGTAGTATCANCCCTCTCTCCAACCAGTTATATTGAGGGAAAATAGATATGAATACACACACCAGAGGAAATAGTACACAGATTATAATTTTTTGTATGTTAGGAAAAATGCAGCAAGAAGGGCAACTTAGCAAGAACTGAACCATCACAAGAGCAATTCGTAGTATCAGTGGACTAAACAGCCATGAAGAATAGTAAGTAATTTATAAAAATAATAAAATATCTCTTAAAATGTAAGAATGAGTAATTCTTCTTTATTTTTCTTC
The DNA here is from genome assembly GCA_006410735.1 of Raphicerus campestris. Taxonomy (NCBI): domain Eukaryota; kingdom Metazoa; phylum Chordata; class Mammalia; order Artiodactyla; family Bovidae; genus Raphicerus; species Raphicerus campestris. The sequence goes on along the minus strand of SJYW01016377.1, from coordinate 318,057 downwards.
AGTGCTGAAAAGCATTAAATGTTGGAGGAAGTAATCTATTGACCAATTAGTTGAATTTTTTCCACTTTCTTATAACTTGTACAGATCTGTAAATTGTCTTAAAAGTGGTAAGAGACAAATATTAGAAAAGATGATACAGATATTTGAGCTCATCAGACAAATTTAATGGCTGAGAAAATACATAAAAGCTGTTTTGGTTTTTTTTTTCCCCTAAGGGAGTAATAAATAAATCTATAATATCCCACACTATTCTTTGCTTTTAATTGATTAATGGAAGCTATTTTTCATTGGGAAGATTTGATGCTTCTCCCACTCTCCCACAGTTTTGTTAATTAAGGGGCGTGAATGTATGTGCGTCTTCCTACTCTTTGGTCACAGAGCTGGACTTACTCAGCTTATAAAATGTATTTTCATTAATTTCTTATCATTTTAATTTAGATGTTAAATCTAGGCAATTAATTTTTTCAATTGACTCAATATTTTTTAAAATTTCACTTTTTTTCTGTTTCTTGAAAAACAACTAAATCAGATTTTAAAAAAATAAAAATGAATTTTATACTTAATGATAAGTTTAAACAGCAATTAAGAAAAAAAATCCATATAGAGTTTTTACTTTTATAAGTCATACAACTGCATATTTTGACAGTGGTTAACAGGATCACAAGTAATGTAAATTGTTTTTTTTTTTTTAAGTGTTCTCCCAAAATTCATATATTGAAGTCCTTATGTGTAATACCTCATAATGTGAGTATATTTGGAGATGAGGTCTTTAAACATTTAAGTTAAAAGGAGGTCATCAGAGTAGGCCCTAATTTAATTGGTGCCTTTTTATAGGAAGAAGAGATTAGGATATAGACACACACAGTAGATCAGTAAAGACATAGGAAATGAGAAGACAGTCAACTACAAACCAGGGGTAGAGGCCTTAGAAAAAAATCAATCATGCTAACACCCTGATCTCAGACTTCTAGCCTCTGAAAAGGTGAGAAATAGTACCCAGTCAGTGGTACTTTGTTATGGTAGCCCTAGAAGACTAACACAGCCTCCTGTCCTGACAACCAGCATGGGTAAGGGCGAGATGTCATAGAAACCATAACAACTGTGTGTTCTGTACAATAGCTAGATATAGACTTTATGCTGAGAAAAGTTGCACTGTGACTTTTCTGGAGAGGGAAGTCTAGTATATAATTTTTTTTTTCCTACTTAAGAGTCTGAAAATAAACCTATTCATTGGGTCCAGGTGGCTCAGCGGTAAAGAATGTGCCTGCCACTGCAGGAGATGCAGGTTCAATCCCTGGGTTAGGAAGATCTCCTGGAAGAGGAAATGGCAATCTGCTCCAGCATTCTTGCCTGGAAAACTCCACGGACGGAGGAGACTGGCAGGCAGTTCAGGGGCCACAAAGAGCTGGGCATGACTGAGAGACTGAGCGCGCACACGCAGCTCCTGAACCCATAATTATTGGAGCGTCCCATCTCGCAGCCTTACCCCTCGGCCTCTCTAATAACTCATGTGTTGTGGCACAATCATCAGTAAGTTTTATGTCTGCAGGAGTAGAAAGGAGCGAGATTCTTATCAAACCCCTATGTGTCGTCCTCAAGGGTCTTCAGCGAGAAGAACAAACCTCCCATGAGGAAGACTTTGATTACTTTCCTCAAATTTAATTGTAAAGGCTCTAAGATATGCTGATAACTTCAAAGTATAATTTCCCTGAGTAGTTGGTCCTAATTCAAGAGCCTCAATCTTTACAATAACTTTGAACATCATTATATTCAGGACTTAGGACAATATTTAGTTTAGGAGCTTTTACATGAGATCATTATTTACTGCTTGGAATTTAAGAGAAAATCATAGTGTTATACAAATTTATCGTTAAACATTTTGAATGACAATAAAACTTGCATTGCACCTAAAATAATGTTTCAATAGAGGTACAATGAAATACTACTGCAGTTAGGAATGGCATATGTCCAGGAAAGAAGGGGATAGGATGCTGGAACAAAATCAACTGGCAACAAACAGGATTTTTTTTTTTTAACTTACTACTGAAGCCCTATAGAGAGAGCAAGTATATTGTATAGATTTTGTCAAATAGTTCTGTGATACTCCAAATGAACAGGAAAGAACTGAACTTTAAAAATGCCTTTGCTTGGCTAACAGAGAACCTGGAACCATTTGTCTCACATCTGTAAGACAGTGTGGTCAGCAGGACAGAGGCAATACGTGCCCCTTGGGAACTAACAGCAACAAATGTGAAGCCTGAAACCAACAGGCTGTAACTCACAAGTGTCCAAACCCTGCCCTCAGATACTCGTGGGCAGCTCCCACTGGGGCTTTAGCTGGAGAGTCAATTGAATTTCAGTGTCTGAAAGGAACCCTTGGCCTTCTGGGAGCAACTATTCTCTACTGAAATATGGGCAAGGAGTAGTAGGTAATCATCAGACACTAACAGTAGCCATCTGGATGAAAAATACAATTGTTTTCTCTTTCTCTCTTTCTTTCTGTCTCTCTCTCTTACAATCAATTTGAGACCCAGGGAAATATATCAGAGATAACTAAACTAAAACAACATATTCAGACTCTACTTCATATTAATTAAACATTATATATCCTGCAAATGAGCTTCATTTATGATTCCAGTAAGTGATGGGAATGTTACTAAGACAGCGCTCTCACTTTGTAAGAATCTGAGCCCTCTGACCCTTGCTACCCAGGAGAAAGGGAAGTACATATGTAAGAGACCATGATTACAAAATGAGTTATTGAGGAGAGAAGTCTCTCCAAAGATAATCATCACAAATGAAACACTTCTATGGCTGTATGGCTAGAAGTGGTCCAGGAAAATGCTATACATAGGGGAATTCTTAAAAACAAGGGGGTAATGGTGAACTCTTCATTATGTAAATCCATCAGGTAACATTTATGATAACCCACAATCTCCACATTTCTGTGAAAAAATACACCCTGGGAAAACTAGAAGTAAAACTAGAAGACATAGCCTTGGTAAGTAAATCTCAATGAAAAACACAAATGAAATCATAAATATAGATTTCCATCCCTATGTATGAAAGGATGCTTGAACAAAGGAGCTTGGCATGAGACTGTTTAACATGGACAGGTTTGAAGCAAGATAAGTTTTTTAATCAAATAGCTCTTAAAAGCAGGATATAACTCAGGGGAGAGAAAGCAAACTGGTATCCTGGGAAAATGTGCATGGAGAGAGGTATTTCAAAGTCACAGACAATTTAACCAGTGAATTTTCTCAAAGTAAAACTTCCTCCAGTGCATGAAAAGAAACAAAAACAGGCAGATAACTGTAGTTGAGGTTGCTTTTCAGTACATAATGGAATATTTAAGATTAATGAAGACAATAGAAGCCCACCATAGACCTCTTAATATTGAGTGATTTGGTAAAAATAAAACTTCCTGAAGATTTTTTTGTTTTGTTTTTCCAGAATAAAATTATATACATATAAGCATAATATGTGGATTAACTTAAGCATTCAGGTTGTTTTTGTAAGAATTGTTACGATAGACCATTTAAAGGGAACGTAAATCATCATGTCCAAATCTTGTTTCCTGTTGGCCAACTTGAGTCTAAATGGAATCTTGAATCAGAATAAGGTGGCATAGCTCTTTAGTAGTTTGCTTAAAACACATATTCTGCATGTTTTGCTTGTCATTAAATATTTGTCCCATAATGAGCCAAATATACAGAACATCCTGAGTAATTAGCTGTCATAATATAACTCTGCCAATAGAGATGCCCAGGTGGTGAATATCTGCTTTGGTGAACTATTTGTGGACAAAGAAATTATCCACTTACTACAAACACTATATATGATCAAACCTTCCCCCCCAAATGATTAGATACTCATACTTGGAAGTACTTTGCATTTAGCTACAGATTGCATTTGGCAGTATCTCTGAATTCAAAATCAATTTGAAAGGAAGAACCATTTGACATTCTTAATGAAATGTGATGTTGTGCTTTCCAGTATTTAAACTGCAAAAAAAAAAAAGGAAGAGAATGGAAGTGAGGGAAGGAGGAAAGTGGAGAAAGGAAGTGTTTCAAAGTCATCAGAGTTCATAAAAGATTTCCAGAAAAGATGAAATGAATCTTTTGCTATCTCAGTAACACAAAAGCTACCATTTGTCAATACTGGTTAGGGTTATGGTGGATTCTTTTAATCAGGACTACTTTGTACATTGGTGAAGAAAATCAAACAAGAAACTCTAAGCCAAGTTAAATGAATGAAAGGATGGTTATTCATGAAAACATAAGAAAACATTATTTGCAACTTACTGAAGGCTATATCAAGTTTGAAATTCTAAGAAAATGCAAAACTCTGGTTTTGTGATGATTTCATGGTGAACATTGGTAGAAAGAAACACTAAGAGGTTTCCTGATAACAATATACATATAGTAGAAAAAGCCTAGTAAAGCCATTTTTGAAATAGCTTTACAAAAGGTATAATTATCATTTTCTAATTCCATCTTCTTCACCCAAGCCCCAAATTTAAATAATACCTTTTTTTAAATAACTACAGTGATTTTTTTAATTGACATGAACCTAATTATGTTTTTCTCTATCATGCAGGATTAAAAGCATTTTGTGAAGGACCCTCACTGAATCAACTTAGTTTGTTTTATCAAATGTCATATATATATATATATATATATATATACACACACACACACATACATTATACTTATATAAGCTTATATAAGTTCTCAATAATTGTTGATAATAAAAATGATTGCATGATGATCACCTGAATTAAGTCACTTTAAAATTTAAATATAATTGTGCTTACTATGGCAGTATCATAAGTACCTCAAGAAAACAGCCTATATTCAAAAGTAATATATTCAAAAAATTATTAAGATTTTTAAATTTGTATCCACTACACCAAGGATTTTGTTCAATCCTAAATTCAAACTCATATTAGAAAGTCCTGTCTCAGAGATAAAGAAATAAGTTTTATATTTCTAGCAAAGTTTCAAATATTAATAAAGATACTTCCGGGCTTCTTTGGTGGCACAGTGGATAAGAAGCTGTAGGGAACATGGGTTCGATTCCTGGTCCAGGGAGATTCCACACGCTACAGAGCAACTAAGCCCATACACCACAACTACTGAGGCCATACGCCACTGAAGCCTGTGCACCTAGAGCCTGCGCTGCACAATAGGAGAAGCAACGCAGCGAGAAGACTGAGGACCACAGTGAAGACAGCCCCGCTCGCCACAGCTAGAGAAAGCCTGTGCAAGCAGTGAAGACCTAGTGCAGCCAACAACAATAAATAAAAGCATTTTTTAAAAAAACTAAAAGGAAAAAGAAAGACACTTCCTCTCATCAGTTCTAAAAAACCAACTGGTACATGAAGAAAAATATTCCTCTGGAAGACATTTGTTTTTGTCTAGTTATACATACGTTAACTATTTCACTGAAAGCATCTGCACTACAAAAGTTTTACTAGGAATGAAAAAAAAAAACACATTTTCAGAAATAATGTTGACTCCTATAAGTGCCATTTTTTATTGAGAGTTCTTTCAGATATGGTTTGATGCAAGTTAATTGTTCAATACTATTTAGTACAAAGAGAATGGAAGATGAGGCATCTAACTGATACATTAGCAGTCATTCCTACCTCCAACAGCCATCATTTTCTTCACAGGGGATCTGCTCTGAACAAAATGAAATATGCACTATTTGTTCTATCTTACACTACTTAGCAAGAGCCATTATCATCCATCTCAAGTACACACCTTAAAAGAAAGATGCATAAAGCAACAATGTTTTGAATAACTAGTCCTTGTTTTATAAAGTGCTTCTGGTTTTGTCTTGGAACCCAATCGACTTGAGCAGGTTCATCCTCTAAGGTGCACAGATGGCCCTTCTATATTCATTGGTATGCACTGTTCATCTATAGGCTTGTAGAAATCACTGGATTCTTTTCTCCTTTCTTTACGTAATATCCCCTTGGAGTTTGACCCTAATAATTAATTTTGTGAAAAATGAATGAATAGAATTATACTATTACTACTTTCTGTGATTCTGTGAAGTGAAAATGTGTCAGGTTTTCCATCATAAGTAACTATCTCAAGAATTTTATGCAACCATTGTAAAAATAATCCCTGAGTTGGAATTTACTACTTCATCTCATATGTCTTTCCTGTTTTTCTGCCTTGGAAGTATGTATTCTGAAGTATACATGCCTTGGAAATGTATTCTGAAATAAAATTGGTTTTCTATTGCTAAGAATGGCAATTGGAAAAAAGACAGTACTTTTAAACTGATATCAAGGTTAATTGTATTTTTAAGTAATGTGCAAAAAGCTGCTTGCCCTGAAGGAGGATTTTTTCCCTAACAGTAATAACAAACCAAAAAGCTATGTGTATAAAATCTGGCATTTTAAAATATTATTACTCCCTAGTGAAATCACTATGTTTCCCTAGGTTCTAGAATGTTCTGAGGTAAAAGCTGAGAGTAAAGTATGAGATAAGAGCTCCTTTTCCCATATAATTTTCAACGTGTGACTTTCTAATCTAAAACTTGTCCAAATTAGTATAGCGTTTCTGAAAAAGGCAAAGTCTTTGGGGGTACAGTTTAAAATCTGGTCCAGCAAGGAATTCAAGGATGTTGAATACCATGTCTGAATCTCAGGCTCCTCTTCTAGAGAAACAGTCACCTGAAAATATTTTATATTTCTATGGAATATAGAATATACTAATGTATTTTATACTATNTCATCCACAAGACTCTGAACCTTGAATTCTATCAGCAGATATGCCTGGAATGTTGCAATAAATCAACAAGTTTCTTACCAAATTTTACATTTATTCATCAGAAATAGAGCGAAGGACTCTATACCTTTTTTGTGTTGGTTTTTAAGGGACAGATGTGGTAATGAGACCAAATAGCAAGTTGTGGAAAGATTATAATACACAGAAAAGAAAAAAAGACACAAAATCAGATATGTTATAAGGTAACAGAATGAATGGCAGATTCTGCCCTTCCTTTTTCAAATGTCATATATATATATATATATATATATACACACACACACACATACATTATACTTATATAAGCTTATATAAGTTCTCAATAATTGTTGATAATAAAAATGATTGCATGATGATCACCTGAATTAAGTCACTTTAAAATTTAAATATAATTGTGCTTACTATGGCAGTATCATAAGTACCTCAAGAAAACAGCCTATATTCAAAAGTAATATATTCAAAAAATTATTAAGATTTTTAAATTTGTATCCACTACACCAAGGATTTTGTTCAATCCTAAATTCAAACTCATATTAGAAAGTCCTGTCTCAGAGATAAAGAAATAAGTTTTATATTTCTAGCAAAGTTTCAAATATTAATAAAGATACTTCCGGGCTTCTTTGGTGCCACAGTGGATAAGTAGCTGTAGGGAACATGGGTTCGATTCCTGGTCCAGGGAGATTCCACACGCTACAGAGCAACTAAGCCCATACACCACAACTACTGAGGCCATACGCCACTGAAGCCTGTGCACCTAGAGCCTGCGCTGCACAATAGGAGAAGCAACGCAGCGAGAAGACTGAGGACCACAGTGAAGACAGCCCCGCTCGCCACAGCTAGAGAAAGCCTGTGCAAGCAGTGAAGACCTAGTGCAGCCAACAACAATAAATAAAAGCGTTTTTTAAAAAAACTAAAAGGAAAAAGAAAGACACTTCCTCTCATCAGTTCTAAAAAACCAACTGGTACATGAAGAAAAATATTCCTCTGGAAGACATTTGTTTTTGTCTAGTTATACATACGTTAACTATTTCACTGAAAGCATCTGCACTACAAAAGTTTTACTAGGAATGAAAAAAAAAAACACATTTTCAGAAATAATGTTGACTCCTATAAGTGCCATTTTTTATTGAGAGTTCTTTCAGATATGGTTTGATGCAAGTTAATTGTTCAATACTATTTAGTACAAAGAGAATGGAAGATGAGGCATCTAACTGATACATTAGCAGTCATTCCTACCTCCAACAGCCATCATTTTCTTCACAGGGGATCTGCTCTGAACAAAATGAAATATGCACTATTTGTTCTATCTTACACTACTTAGCAAGAGCCATTATCATCCATCTCAAGTACACACCTTAAAAGAAAGATGCATAAAGCAACAATGTTTTGAATAACTAGTCCTTGTTTTATAAAGTGCTTCTGGTTTTGTCTTGGAACCCAATCGACTTGAGCAGGTTCATCCTCTAAGGTGCACAGATGGCCCTTCTATATTCATTGGTATGCACTGTTCATCTATAGGCTTGTAGAAATCACTGGATTCTTTTCTCCTTTCTTTACGTAATATCCCCTTGGAGTTTGACCCTAATAATTAATTTTGTGAAAAATGAATGAATAGAATTATACTATTACTACTTTCTGTGATTCTGTGAAGTGAAAATGCGTCAGGTTTTCCATCATAAGTAACTATCTCAAGAATTTTATGCAACCATTGTAAAAATAATCCCTGAGTTGGAATTTACTACTTCATCTCATATGTCTTTCCTGTTTTTCTGCCTTGGAAGTATGTATTCTGAAGTATACATGCCTTGGAAATGTATTCTGAAATAAAATTGGTTTTCTATTGCTAAGAATGGCAATTGGAAAAAAGACAGTACTTTTAAACTGATATCAAGGTTAATTGTATTTTTAAGTAATGTGCAAAAAGCTGCTTGCCCTGAAGGAGGATTTTTTCCCTAACAGTAATAACAAACCAAAAAGCTATGTGTATAAAATCTGGCATTTTAAAATATTATTACTCCCTAGTGAAATCACTATGTTTCCCTAGGTTCTAGAATGTTCTGAGGTAAAAGCTGAGAGTAAAGTATGAGATAAGAGCTCCTTTTCCCATATAATTTTCAACGTGTGACTTTCTAATCTAAAACTTGTCCAAATTAGTATAGCGTTTCTGAAAAAGGCAAAGTCTTTGGGGGTACAGTTTAAAATCTGGTCCAGCAAGGAATTCAAGGATGTTGAATACCATGTCTGAATCTCAGGCTCCTCTTCTAGAGAAACAGTCACCTGAAAATATTTTATATTTCTATGGAATATAGAATATACTAATGTATTTTATACTATACTTTCTATATATATAAGGTATATAGAATACTTTATATTCTACTATATAATGGATTCTTGGAGAAGGTGATGGCACCCCACTCCAGTACTCTTGCCTACAAAATCCCATGGATGGAGGAGCCTGGTAGGCTGCAGTCCATAGGGTCGCTGAGAGTTGGACACGACTCAGTGACTTCACTTTCACCTTTCACTTTCATGCACTGGAGAAGGAAATGGCAACTCACTCTAGTGCTCTTCCCTGGAGAATCCCAGGGACAGGGGAGCCTGGTAAGCTGCCATCTATGGGGTCACACAAGTCAGACAGGACTGAAGCAACTTAGCAGCAGCAGCAGCAGCAGTGGATTCTTTCTATCATAAAGACACCACTATTATTTTAGGGAATCCTGAAAAGTTTATCTAGTAAAATAATAAAAGAATAAATGGCATAGACTATCTATGTACAAGCATACTCAATTGTAAATATTCCTATGAATTATCAAAATATTATTGGGCAGCCCCACTCAATGATAAATTCATCAATTTATTTTTTCATTCAAAATTATTTACTGTGTACTCAACTTGTGCCAGACTACATGATGCAGCAAAAAAAAAAAAAAAGAAAGCTAATTCCTGTCCATTTAGATTTTACAGCATAACAGAGAAGGCAGATATTAAGTAATTATCATAAAATTGGATTAATATAATGATAGAGGAAAATTTTTCCTATCATGAATACATACATGTGTACAATTGTTGAGTTACTCTAGCATCTTCCAGTAACACTGAATAATACAATACTCACTTATTTTTATGAACCTTTTTAGAAAATCACAGGAATTCTTAGAAGAAATAATAGCCCAATTGCTTTTCCTTTCTTTCAACACCTAATATATCTAATAATTACCATGGAAAACACTCAAAACCCAGTTGAAATCTCATTTTATTGGCATTTTCAGTTCAGTTCAGTTGCTCAGTCAATTCCAACTCTTTGTGACCCCATGAATCACAGCACGGCAGGCCTCCCTGTCCATCACCAACTCCTGGAGTTCACCCAGACTCACCTCCATCGAGTCAGTGATGCCATCCAGGCATCTCATCCTCTGTAGTTCCCTTCTCCTCCTGCCCCCAATCCCTCCCAGCATCAGAATCTTTCCCAATGAGTCAACTCTTCGTATGAGGTGGCCAAAGTACTGGAGTTTCCGCTTTAGCATCATTCCTTCCAAAGAAATTCCAGGGCTGATCTCCTTCAGAATGGACTGGTTGGATCTCCTTGCAGTCCAAGGGACTCTCAAGAGTCTTCTCCAACACCATAGTTCAAAAGCATCAATTCTTTGGCGCTCAGCCTTCTTCACAGTCCAACTCTCACATCCATACATGACCACTGGAAAAACCATAGCCTTGACTAGATGGACCTTAGTCTGCAAAGTAATGTCTCTGCTTTTTAATATGCTATCTAGGTTGGTCATAACTTTCATTCCAAAGAGTAAGCGTCTTTCAATTTCAGTCACTTCCTAATCAGATTTCCTCAACTGTACAGGAAGCAGTGAATCCTAGAGTATAACCATCTAAGGAAACCAAAATGATGCTTGGCTGAAAAAAAATTTCCAGAATCATTAACATCAATCAATGCTATCCTCAATCAGAGGATTCACTTTGCTTTTCTTCGCTCACTCTGTTTTATTCTACCCACCAAGTGCAATGCTGTAAATGGCAAACTATGAAATGCTGAGTTGTTCAGTTATATTTTCACTTAAGCTTTTCATATTTTATTCATAAATTATATTTGATTCAATATAAATTTATCCTTATGCATCACTGATTTGCCTATACTGTCTTTAAAAGATTCATAGCCTCCAGATATATTCAATGACCCCTAAAAAATGCACAGTAAGAACAAAGTTGTCACACTCTCAAAAGAGAAAAATTATGATACAACCAATTAACCTATGATCCAAGAGAGAGCTTACTTAGTGTTACAACTTAAAAAATGAGAAAGTCTTGATGTATCCAGGCCCATCTGTAATTACAGATGTCACTGTTTGCTTCTTTTCTTACTCCATTATCTTTTGAATGTTGCATACCAGAGTACAGTGATGAGAAATCTGTAGAAAGATTTGCTAATAGTAGAAATACTACCTGAAGCAGTCCACATGTATTTGTAATTAGGTATAAAATAAATTTATAAGAAAGTATAAAGAGGTAAAAACACACTACGGTTGTGTTTTTTGCCTTTTTTTTTTTTTTTTTTTTGGATTCTGTTTTGATTAAATTTGTGACTTGCTAGCTGAACCTATTTTGGTTTGTAGAAAGCCTGAAGTATTAAAAGGCAATTACAGTACTGGAATTCAGAAGTAGGAAGTCAAGAAATACCTGGATGAACAGGCAAGTTTGGCCTTGGAATACAAAATGAAGCAAAGCAAAGGCTAACAGTTTAGCCAAGAGAAGACACTGGTCATAACAAACATCATCTTCCAAGAACACAAGAGATGACTCTACACATGGACATCACCAGATAATCAATACTGAAATCAGACTGATTGTATTCTTTACAGCTGAAGATGGAGAAGTTCTATGCAGTCAGCAAAAACAAGGCTGGAAGCTGACTGTGGCTCAGTTCATAAACACCTTATTGCAAAATTCAGACTTAAAGAAAGTAGGGAAAACCACTAGGCCATTCAGGCTGAATTAAATTTGATTGAACTAAATCAAATCCCTTAGGATTATACTGTGGAAGTGACAAATAGATTCAAGGAATTAGATATGTAAGACAGAGTGCCTGAATAACTATGGATGGAGGTTCATGACACTGTACAGGAGGCAGAGATCAAAACCTCAAGAAGAAGAAATGCAAAAAAGCAAAA
>SJYW01016377.1:254956-302338 GCA_006410735.1 Raphicerus campestris | reverse complement strand
CCCAGCATCAGAATCTTTCCCAATGAGTCAACTCTTCGTATGAGGTGGCCAAAGTACTGGAGTTTCTGCTTTAGCATCATTCCTTCCAAAGAAATTCCAGGGCTGATCTCCTTCAGAATGGACTGGTTGGATCTCCTTGCAGTCCAAGGGACTCTCAAGAGTCTTCTCCAACACCATAGTTCAAAAGCATCAATTCTTTGGCGCTCAGCCTTCTTCACAGTCCAACTCTCACATCCATACATGACCACTGGAAAAACCATAGCCTTGACTAGATGGACCTTAGTCTGCAAAGTAATGTCTCTGCTTTTTAATATGCTATCTAGGTTGGTCATAACTTTCATTCCAAAGAGTAAGTGTCTTTCAATTTCAGTCACTTCCTAATCAGATTTCCTCAACTGTACAGGAAGCAGTGAGTCCTAGAGTATAACCATCTAAGGAAACCAAAATGATGCTTGGCTGAAAAAAAATTTCCAGAATCATTAACATCAATCAATGCTATCCTCAATCAGAGGATTCACTTTGCTTTTCTTCGCTCACTCTGTTTTATTCTACCCACCAAGTGCAATGCTGTAAATGGCAAACTATGAAATGCTGAGTTGTTCAGTTATATTTTCACTTAAGCTTTTCATATTTTATTCATAAATTATATTTGATTCAATATAAATTTATCCTTATGCATCACTGATTTGCCTATACTGTCTTTAAAAGATTCATAGCCTCCAGATATATTCAATGACCCCTAAAAAATGCACAGTAAGAACAAAGTTGTCACACTCTCAAAAGAGAAAAATTATGATACAACCAATTAACCTATGATCCAAGAGAGAGCTTACTTAGTGTTACAACTTAAAAAATGAGAAAGTCTTGATGTATCCAGGCCCATCTGTAATTACAGATGTCACTGTTTGCTTCTTTTCTTACTCCATTATCTTTTGAATGTTGCATACCAGAGTACAGTGATGAGAAATCTGTAGAAAGATTTGCTAATAGTAGAAATACTACCTGAAGCAGTCCACATGTATTTGTAATTAGGTATAAAATAAATTTATAAGAAAGTATAAAGAGATAAAAACACACTACGGTTGTGTTTTTTGCCTTTTTTTTTTTTTTTTTTTAGGATTCTGTTTTGATTAAATTTGTGACTTGCTAGCTGAACCTATTTTGGTTTGTAGAAAGCCTGAAGTATTAAAAGGCAATTACAGTACTGGAATTCAAAAGTAGGAAGTCAAGAAATACCTGGATGAACAGGCAAGTTTGGCCTTGGAATACAAAATGAAGCAAAGCAAAGGCTAACAGTTTAGCCAAGAGAACACACTGGTCATAACAAACATCATCTTCCAAGAACACAAGAGATGACTCTACACATGGACATCACCAGATAATCAATACTGAAATCAGACTGATTGTATTCTTTACAGCTGAAGATGGAGAAGTTCTATGCAGTCAGCAAAAACAAGGCTGGAAGCTGACTGTGGCTCAGTTCATAAACACCTTATTGCAAAATTCAGACTTAAAGAAAGTAGGGAAAACCACTAGGCCATTCAGGCTGAATTAAATTTGATTGAACTAAATCAAATCCCTTAGGATTATACTGTGGAAGTGACAAATAGATTCAAGGAATTAGATATGTAAGACAGAGTGCCTGAATAACTATGGATGGAGGTTCATGACACTGTACAGGAGGCAGAGATCAAAACCTCAAGAAGAAGAAATGCAAAAAAGCAAAACAGTTGTCTAAAGAGGACTTACAAATAGGTGAGAAAAGAAGATAAATGAAAGACAAAGAAGTAAAAGAAAGATATATCCATCTGAATGCAGAGTTCCAAATAATAGCAAGGAGAAATAAATGCCAAAAAAGAGAGGAAAACAATAGAATGGGAAAGACTAGAGATCTCTTCAAGAAAAATAGAGGTGCTAAGCGAATATTTTATGCAAAGATAAGCACAATAAAGGACAGAAACAGTATGAAGCTAAAGAAGCAGAAGATATTAAGAGGTGGCAAGAATACACAGAAGAACTATACAAAAAAGATCTTTATGACCTAGATAACCACAGTGGTGTGATCACTCACCTAGAGGCAGACACCCTGGAAAGTGAAGTCAAGTGGACCTTAGGAAGCATCACTATGAACAAAGCTAGTGGAAGTGATTAAATTCTAGCTGAGCTATTTCAAATCCTAAAAGACGAGGCTATGGAAGTGCTACACTCAATATGCCAGCAAATTTGGAAAACTCTGCAGTGTACACAGGACTGGAAAAGGTCAGCTTTTATTTCAATACCAAAGAAGGGCAATGCTGAAGAATGTTCAAACTACTGCACAATTTCACTCATCTCACATACTAGCAAAGTAATGCTCAAAATTCTCCAAGCTAGGCTTCAACAGTACATAAACCAAGAATGATCAGGTGTTCAAACTTGATTTAGAAATGGCAAGGGAACCAGAGATCAAATTGTCAATATCCATTGGATCATAGAAAAAAGCAAGAGAATTCCAGAAAAAAAACATCTGCTTCATTGACTAGTCTAAAGCCTTTGACAGTGTGGGCCACAACAAACTGTGGAAAATTCTTAGAGATGGGAATACTAGACCACCTTACCTGCCTCCTGAGAAACCTGTATGCAGGTCAAGAAGCAANAAACCAAAAGAACCAAAACATTTCCATAAGTTCTAAGACCATGGGCATATTCTACTACACTCTTTCAGAATTTCCATTGGTTCATTTCTATCAGATAAATGCTGGGTTGCTCTCCAGGTTCACTTCTGGATCATACCTTCAGTGCCTCGACCTGCCCAAGGATGCTGACTCCCGTGGGTTATGTCAGCAGGAGCCACTGCTTTCAGACTCTGGTTGGATGTGGCAAAAGGGAGGCCTGGGTAGCAGAGCAGGGGTTAGGATCCCAACCTTGCTGCCTGTGTCCGCTTATCATCAGTGGCTGCCCCAGCTCACATGTCTTTCCCGACAGGGCACTCTCCTTCCAAGTTCTGTTGCTTACTGCCCTCCTACCTTCAAGTCTAGGGGTGGTAACAGTTTCTCTATTGTCATCAGATCCCAATTTTTGCACTAAGTGTGGGTTCCCTACCCCACCTTCATAATTATAAATTGCCCCTTTGTTTAAAAAAAAAAAAAAAAGCCTTTGAATGATCCCAGTGGGAGAGGACCATGTTTCCTGCTAGAATCTTGACTGCTTCATTTCATTTGAGATATGAATAACATTAATAATCATCTCATAACTTTGTTATGAGGGTTACATAGCCAAGTGCTGGTGGTATAAAATTGTCAATTAATGTGTTGTTTTCTCTAGAGAATAGAGCTTGAGGCAAGACTTAAGTGTGAATGCTTTATTGAAGGGAGACCAATATTAATCAGTAAAAGTAAGAGAAGGAAGCTGGGTCCAGAATGGATGGGAAGAGATTAAAAGATGATGCATTACCTCCCCAGTAGTAGTAGTGCTAATGGCTCAGTAATGTCTGACTCTTTGCAACTCCATGAACTGAAGCCCACTAGGCTCCTCTGTCCATGGAATTCTCCATGGAGTGGGTAGCCATTCTATTCTCCAGGGGATCATCCAAACCTAGGGAGCTAACCTGGGTCTCCTGCATTACAGGCAGATTCTTTGCCATCTGAGTCACCAGGGAAACCCCATTTTCCCTAGCTATTTCAGAATAAGCTATGAAGAAGAGAGTCAATTTTTGGCAGGTGACCCAAGGCACAAAAATCTCCTCACAGGCTGTATGGAAAAGCTATCCCTTAAACCATCCTACAGAGAGAAGATGGAGAGGATGCCTTTTCTGAATGCCTCTCGTGCTTTCAACTGGTCCAGTTTGGTCCCCAAAAGCATTAACTCTTCAGGCTTTCAGTTCACATCATTAGCCACAACAGTGGCTGCCTAGGAAGCCAGATTTCAGGCTGTGGGTTTCACCCATATTTAGAAAGAACAAATAAGGAGTTACCAGGAGATGAGAGGCAACAGTTGAGGCAGAAAAACTGTTTGTGAGAAGGGAATAAAAATGAGGCATTGAGAACCTGAGACAGTGCACCTAAGATCCATCTGGTTTCTAGATAAGGACATTATAATCATCATTGCTATCATCATCCATACCTTAGATCCTAACCATGCTACAATGTTTAGATTTCACAGTCCTTACTCTTGGAGGACCCAGAGAAGCTAGTATACCATATACTTCCAAACAAGTAATGGCTAAAGGAGAAAAGATGCGAGAGCAAGCATTACCAAGAGGATCTAACCAGGTTTTCTTTTCTGGAAATTTTAAACTAGAATAGTGATTTTTGAAAGTGAGAGTGGATACCCAGAAAATTACTGAAGAAACTAACAGTGGCTACTCAAACTCAAAGTCACAGAAATCTAAGACAACAAGCTACACAGCACTTTGAGGAATGGTAGTAATCCTGTTTCTCATTCTAGGTTACAGGGTAGGTATACGCCACTGTTAGGCAGAAGCAGAGAAGGCATATGTATACATACAGAGCAGGTTCACAGGGTAGAAGTAAATGGAAGCAATTTATCAGCAAGCATCAGAGGCCAGAGGCCGCCGACTCAACAGGGAATCAAATAGGTAGACTTGGCTTCAGATATCCTATATCATCCAGCTGTATCTTACTTCCCATTCTTGGATTAAAAAAAAAAAAAAAACTTCATGATGTCCAAAGCAAGAGTCAAAGATTTTTTGAGGTTCTAAGCAACAGATTCTATTGAAACAAATGAGAACAAAAATAAAATAGTGACACCTAAGTTTGGAATAGCTATGAATGTTAATCATCAGGTAACAGCTAGATCCAGGAATTTAACGATGTTCTTGTGTGTGTGCACGTTCATTCACGTCTGACTCTTTGCAACCCCATGGATTGTAGCTGGTCAGGCTTTTCTGTCCATGGAAATTTCCAGGCAAGAATGCTGGAGTAGGTTGTCATTTCCCTCTCAAAATGATGTCCTTAGTAAATCTAAATAATCTCTCCCCTTGGCTCTCTTTATTCCTCATAGACTTCACTTTCCAATTGTTCTGCAGAGTACCCCCAATGATAATCCTCAACAATCTTCAATAGTCTTTATTTCTAGAGAAAGAACTTTAAATTTCAATGTTCATGTCAATCTTTCAAAAGGAATTGACTGACTTGTCTTGAATCAATCAAATAGTCCAGAAGGATAGGGGACTGTGGACAGTCTAGCATAACTGCCTGGCACTTTAGTACTTAAAGTGAAGCAATGTGATTGTCAGCTCCATCAGGTAGTGAACAGAAAATCTCTAAATGGGCAAGATTCTCAATGGACCAAGAAGATAAACACTGTCTACTATATTTCTCTATTTTGTTTTGGGGGAATCAGATGATCTCTGACTGCGAGATCCACACCTTCTGCAGTCTCTGACACACTTAATCCTTAAAAACAAATTAAAAAGTAAAACACAAAACATTTCTGAACACTGAGTAGTTGCCACCTCCACTGATGGACCAATAAACAGGTACAGATTAAAATGCAGTGTAGTTAAGTCTGATAGCAATGTGTGTAGAGGATACAGAAAGGTTAGCCAGGACAACTAGATTTTCTCTAATTCTCTTCATTAAACTGGGTTCCATAAATGCCAACTTAAGTTATAAGGGTCTCTGGTTTAATGTCATTTTGAGAAGAATCAAACCTAAAATGGATGATCCTACAAACAGATACATGATGGACATTAATTACCTGGTAAGACTGAATGTTGACAAGAAACAAGTATTCCTAGGAATACAAAGGAAAGGCAAAGAGACTCTTATTGGGGATCTTCTAGATTCTTGCTAGTAGGCTGTCTGCTCCTAAGATTGGTCCTAATTTCTTTTACCAGAAATCTGTGAACAACCCTAAACATTGGGGATTCCCAGGTGGCCCAGTGGTAAAGAATATGCCTGCCCATGCAGGAGACCCAAGAGAAACAGGTTCGATCCCTGAGTTGGGAGTAGGAAATGACAACCCACTCCAGTATCCTTGCCTGGAAAATTCCACAGACAGAAGATTCTGGTGGGTTACTGTCCACAGGCTCACATAAGGCTGGACACGACAGGGGTTGAGTAAACGTAAGAGTTCGTGGCATATGGTTTCTATTAACTTGACTGTAGCCTCTCATGGCAGGAAGTGTTTTTATTGGTTGTACTATCCCTGGCCCTCTGAATGTTTCCAGAAAAGAGGTAGAGGTATCTCCCTTGTTGTCTCAAAGCCTCTTTATTCTCTGAATAAAGCTTTTGGTTCTTTGGGTCTTCAGCTACCGAATTCAGATTTTCCAATTGATATTTAAATTCTTTTCAAAATTCTGTGACTTATTTTAGAATTTTAACTATCTTATATATTGTAAATGTATATTGAAATTGCTTAATAAGCTTGATGATGGGAAGCAGTGACAAATCTTGTTAAATAGAAGCTAAAAATAATATGCCTAATTTTGTAATCTATGATTTTATTGGCATTTAGCAGGCACATGGTGGACATCCACAAAAGGTAGTTTCCTTTGGTTCTTGAGACTTATTTAACTTGGAATGTGTGTTTGTATATATGAATGGGTTTGAGTGTTCATATATTACAGAAGTTTTATTCTTCTAAAATAACTGTATTTTATTTGTTGGAAAACAAAGTATTTTTGGTATGTTTATTTTTATAATTTTTTGAGGAGAAAAATGTCACAGAAACTTCCACTGTCTGCTAGTATTATGAAGAATATAACACATGCAAATCTTCCTGCTTATGTATCATGCTATACCTGATGCTGGGAGGGATTGAGGGCAAGAGGAGAAGGAGATGACAGAGGATGAGATGGCTGGATGGCATCACTGACTTGATGGACATGAGTTTGAGTGAACTCTGGGAGTTGGTGATAGACAGAGAGGCCTGGAGTGCTGCGATTCATGGTGATGCAAAGAGTTGAACACGACTGAGCGACTGAACTAATTGACTGATACCATAATTAATTTAATAACAAGTCCATTTATAATAGGATTGTTTTATATCTTTGCAGGCCAGGGTGAAATTCTATACTAAGATTTAATTTAAGCCAGTGTTTACATTTCATATCCCCAAAACTCTTGAAAGGCCCAGGAGCTATAAATCTCATTTCTCCCTTATCTTCATTTGAAAAATAATGTTTAATTTCTTCTTAGAGTCATCAATGCTATATTGAAATGCCTAAGCATAATAAAGGAAACCATTTGGTAGGAATACAAAAATTGTCAGATAAATGTCAATTTATGACTCTATAAACATTCGATCTGTCCAGAAAGTGTGTACTGATGGAGTCAGTTTTGACAGATAAAGAGGGCTCACTGAAAATCCTTGCCTGAGAAACATTCTTCATTAATATTCACATTTCTCTCTCGCCAGCACAGTTGTTGCAAGCAGGGGCTGGGTAAATATAGCCTGCATTGACAAACAGACAGAGTCATAGGCCTGCGTTTGTCTAAAAATTAAAATATTGGCTACGAATTCAAATACTTTGGGTTAAAAATATCCACCTGATTGTTTCTGTGGAATTTCTGGATCCAGAACCTGGGTGCACTGATGAAAAAAAAAAAAATCCATAACACTTATTTTGAAGCGTGGGGGCAGGGAACACTTTAAGCCAGTTAATTTGTTATAGAAAAGAACAAAGGATGCTTTCAATTCCCATATCCTCTCCCATTTTTTTCCTCTTCATTTTTTATTCCACTAAAAGTGGTCACTAAAAATATATCTGGTCAATAGGGGCAGGTAAAATTGGAAGGGTTGCTATAGGAACACACAAAGTGATGCAGGGAGATAATCACTCTCATTTAAGCTGTGTTTTCCTGTTGTGTTTTCATTACAGTTAAACTCAACTTCAAAAAACATTCCTTAGGAAAGATGCTATTTGAAATGCAGGGGACTCTTTCTAAGAGAATTTTATATACCAACTTTAAAAATAACAAACTCTCACTCGAGTAGAGCTACAAGGAGAAACCTGGCATTGCTTCAATTTACTCCATTATACTTTCAATGCACTTTGACTAAACTCACTTGTGCACAGTGAAAGACCTGGGAATGCACTTCAAGAGTGAGGAAAGTGTGAGTGAGGAGGACAGTGGCCTGCAGCAGCCCAGAGTCCCTTCTCCCCAACTGCTCTCTCCCATTCTCGTAAGCAGCACCTCTACTCCAATACTGAGACCCTCTTCACTCCCAATCCTGTTGAATCATCCCACTCAGAAATGATGCTCTCTTCATATCTTGTTTTTTCAAAAGGTGACAGACACAACTGCCTTGTCTCTGACCTCCATTCAATAATTCCAGCATAGTCACTGAAGGCCTTTCAGACAGACATGCCAAAATAACTTCATTCCCCAGACCCATGACTGAAAGGACAGGGTCACAGCCATCTCAGTTGCTTGAAAACCTTCTAGAGGGAAAGAGGGGGCTTTCTTCGTGACCCAAAGCCTTATATGTGAGAGAGTGATTAGCTCAACCAAAGCTTACTCCTGTCTGTTCATTTTTATGTATTCAACTTATAAGCTCAGCTAATTTTTTTCTTTTTCTTGTCTCACCCAAAAGCAGTGGGTGTATCCCATGAACAGTAGACTCTCAAAATGTGAGCACAGGAGCAGTTTCTAACCCAGTGATCAAAAAGCCCCACAGATCAAGACAGCTCAGGAAACAAGATCTTTTACAAAATCACAGAAATGACATAGCTAGATGCTTAGAGTGTTTTCTTTCCTTCTCCACTAAGTCTGAGGCTTAGGTCAAATGTTCATTCTTTCCTTGATTTTTTTNGATCTCTGACTGCGAGATCCACACCTTCTGCAGTCTCTGACACACTTAATCCTTAAAAACAAATTAAAAAGTAAAACACAAAACATTTCTGAACACTGAGTAGTTGCCACCTCCACTGATGGACCAATAAACAGGTACAGATTAAAATGCAGTGTAGTTAAGTCTGATAGCAATGTGTGTAGAGGATACAGAAAGGTTAGCCAGGACAACTAGGTTTTCTCTAATTCTCTTCATTAAACTGGGTTCCATAAATGCCAACTTAAGTTATAAGGGTCTCTGGTTTAATGTCATTTTGAGAAGAATCAAACCTAAAATGGATGATCCTACAAACAGATACATGATGGACATTAATTACCTGGTAAGACTGAATGTTGACAAGAAACAAGTATTCCTAGGAATACAAAGGAAAGGCAAAGAGACTCTTATTGGGGATCTTCTAGATTCTTGCTAGTAGGCTGTCTGCTCCTAAGATTGGTCCTAATTTCTTTTACCAGAAATCTGTGAACAACCCTAAACATTGGGGATTCCCAGGTGGCCCAGTGGTAAAGAATATGCCTGCCCATGCAGGAGACCCAAGAGAAACAGGTTCGATCCCTGAGTTGGGAGTAGGAAATGACAACCCACTCCAGTATCCTTGCCTGGAAAATTCCACAGACAGAAGATTCTGGTGGGTTACTGTCCACAGGCTCACATAAGGCTGGACACGACAGGGGTTGAGTAAACGTAACAGTTCGTGGCATATGGTTTCTATTAACTTGACTGTAGCCTCTCATGGCAGGAAGTGTTTTTATTGGTTGTACTATCCCTGGCCCTCTGAATGTTTCCAGAAAAGAGGTAGAGGTATCTCCCTTGTTGTCTCAAAGCCTCTTTATTCTCTGAATAAAGCTTTTGGTTCTTTGGGTCTTCAGCTACCGAATTCAGATTTTCCAATTGATATTTAAATTCTTTTCAAAATTCTGCAACTCATTTTAGAATTTTAACTATCTTATATATTGTAAATGTATATTGAAATTGCTTAATAAGCTTGATGATGGGAAGCAGTGACAAATCTTGTTAAATAGAAGCTAAAAATAATATGCCTAATTTTGTAATCTATGATTTTATTGGCATTTAGCAGGCACATGGTGGACATCCACAAAAGGTAGTTTCCTTTGGTTCTTGAGACTTATTTAACTTGGAATGTGTGTTTGTATATATGAATGGGTTTGAGTGTTCATATATTACAGAAGTTTTATTCTTCTAAAATAACTGTATTTTATTTGTTGGAAAACAAAGTATTTTTGGTATGTTTATTTTTATAATTTTTTGAGGAGAAAAATGTCACAGAAACTTCCACTGTCTGCTAGTATTATGAAGAATATAACACATGCAAATCTTCCTGCTTATGTATCATGCTATACCTGATGCTGGGAGGGATTGAGGGCAAGAGGAGAAGGGGATGACAGAGGATGAGATGGCTGGATGGCATCACTGACTTGATGGACATGAGTTTGAGTGAACTCTGGGAGTTGGTGATAGACAGAGAGGCCTGGAGTGCTGCGATTCATGGGGATGCAAAGAGTTGAACACGACTGAGCGACTGAACTAATTGACTGATACCATAATTAATTTAATAACAAGTCCATTTATAATAGGATTGTTTTATATCTTTGCAGGCCAGGGTGAAATTCTATACTAAGATTTAATTTAAGCCAGTGTTTACATTTCATATCCCCAAAACTCTTGAAAGGCCCAGGAGCTATAAATCTCATTTCTCCCTTATCTTCATTTGAAAAATAATGTTTAATTTCTTCTTAGAGTCATCAATGCTATATTGAAATGCCTAAGCATAATAAAGGAAACCATTTGGTAGGAATACAAAAATTGTCAGATAAATGTCAATTTATGACTCTATAAACATTCGATCTGTCCAGAAAGTGTGTACTGATGGAGTCAGTTTTGACAGATAAAGAGGGCTCACTGAAAATCCTTGCCTGAGAAACATTCTTCATTAATATTCACATTTCTCTCTCGCCAGCACAGTTGTTGCAAGCAGGGGCTGGGTAAATATAGCCTGCATTGACAAACAGACAGAGTCATAGGCCTGCGTTTGTCTAAAAATTAAAATATTGGCTACGAATTCAAATACTTTGGGTTAAAAATATCCACCTGATTGTTTCTGTGGAATTTCTGGATCCAGAACCTGGGTGCACTGATGAAAAAAAAAAAAATCCATAACACTTATTTTGAAGCGTGGGGGCAGGGAACACTTTAAGCCAGTTAATTTGTTATAGAAAAGAACAAAGGATGCTTTCAATTCCCATATCCTCTCCCATTTTTTTCCTCTTCATTTTTTATTCCACTAAAAGTGGTCACTAAAAATATATCTGGTCAATAGGGGCAGGTAAAATTGGAAGGGTTGCTATAGGAACACACAAAGTGATGCAGGGAGATAATCACTCTCATTTAAGCTGTGTTTTCCTGTTGTGTTTTCATTACAGTTAAACTCAACTTCAAAAAACATTCCTTAGGAAAGATGCTATTTGAAATGCAGGGGACTCTTTCTAAGAGAATTTTATATACCAACTTTAAAAATAACAAACTCTCACTCGAGTAGAGCTACAAGGAGAAACCTGGCATTGCTTCAATTTACTCCATTATACTTTCAATGCACTTTGACTAAACTCACTTGTGCACAGTGAAAGACCTGGGAATGCACTTCAAGAGTGAGGAAAGTGTGAGTGAGGAGGACAGTGGCCTGCAGCAGCCCAGAGTCCCTTCTCCCCAACTGCTCTCTCCCATTCTCGTAAGCAGCACCTCTACTCCAATACTGAGACCCTCTTCACTCCCAATCCTGTTGAATCATCCCACTCAGAAATGATGCTCTCTTCATATCTTGTTTTTTCAAAAGGTGACAGACACAACTGCCTTGTCTCTGACCTCCATTCAATAATTCCAGCATAGTCACTGAAGGCCTTTCAGACAGACATGCCAAAATAACTTCATTCCCCAGACCCATGACTGAAAGGACAGGGTCACAGCCATCTCAGTTGCTTGAAAACCTTCTAGAGGGAAAGAGGGGGCTTTCTTCATGACCCAAAGCCTTATATGTGAGAGAGTGATTAGCTCAACCAAAGCTTACTCCTGTCTGTTCATTTTTATGTATTCAACTTATAAGCTCAGCTAATTTTTTTCTTTTNGGCTTTCTTCGTGACCCAAAGCCTTATATGTGAGAGAGTGATTAGCTCAACCAAAGCTTACTCCTGTCTGTTCATTTTTATGTATTCAACTTATAAGCTCAGCTAATTTTTTTCTTTTTCTTGTCTCACCCAAAAGCAGTGGGTGTATCCCATGAACAGTAGACTCTCAAAATGTGAGCACAGGAGCAGTTTCTAACCCAGTGATCAAAAAGCCCCACAGATCAAGACAGCTCAGGAAACAAGATCTTTTACAAAATCACAGAAATGACATAGCTAGATGCTTAGAGTGTTTTCTTTCCTTCTCCACTAAGTCTGAGGCTTAGGTCAAATGTTCATTCTTTCCTTGATTTTTTTCTAATGGAATGTTTTATGGTTGACAGGAGAAGAACTGTTGTTAATTTAACAGTCTTAACTGCTCCATCTGAGTCAGTTCAGGAAAGTGGTTTTACCTGTAGCATTTAGTTGAAGCCTAGGGTTTGAGGAGGAAGGGAGTAAGAAGGAAAGCAAACTCCCAAATGATATAAGTCACAACAAGTTTGTTTATTTCTTAATGTAAATTAACTAATGGGAAAAGGATCAGTAATAAGTTTTCAAATTATGTGTTTGTTATAGAACAAGCAAGCACATAATATTCATTTGTGGTAAAACACTCAAAAAGTTCAGCACTCGTTTATCCTGTCTGTTTAATGGCAATTTAAATGATGTCTTTTTAAGAGCTTTTAATCATTGATGTATAAGCATGTTTTGGGGATTGGGTAGAAAAGATACATAAAAGTAATTTCTCTGCATGTATTCCTGACCAATCAGCAAAAAGCACTAAGACCAAGGTGGCACAGTGGTGAAGAATCTGCCTGCCAATGCAGGAGACGTAAGAGATGCGGGTTAGATCCCTGGGTAGAGAAGATCTGCTGGAGAAGGAAACAGCAATCCAACTCCAGTGCTCTTGCCTGGAAAATCCCATGGAGAGTGGAGTCTGCTGGGCTACAGTCCATGGGGTCACAAAGAGAAGGACGAGACTGAGTGTACATGCACGTAAGACCAAGGTTACGTTTGTCAAATATCCAGTTCTTGCTTTACTGAAGCACCTAGTATATATTGCAACATTGCCTCCTTTTGGTAAAATTGTACATAGAGTTCTGGAATATCTCTTAAAGACTTTTCCAAGAACTGAAGCAAAGCAGTTATTAAAAACCTTGGAATTGTAGTGTTTTCCAAAACACAAACATCTCAAGTAGAAACAATTCCCAAAATCCCACCAAAAAACTCAGTATCATAAAGGACAAATAAAATGCATCATTCCAAAAAAATATTTCTCATATTTAGAAGATCCTATTTTAAGGTGAATAACCTTTTCACTTCAAGTCAGTGACAGGGAGAGTTGGGGGAAGGGATGGATGAGGGAATTTGAGCCTTCAAAGGCAAAGAGGGACCAGTTTATAAATGATACCTTTCATCTCCAAAGCTGTTAGCTAGAGGGCAACACCAAGTGTTTAGTCTGAAAAATGAATTAAAATCACTCTGCAGAATAAAGTTGCAGAGTTAACTAACAGCATTAGATACTGTGCTTTCCAATACAACCTATGTTTTTTTTTTGTTTTGTTTTTAAACTATGCTCAATATGTATAAACGCAAAAGAAAAACATTCACATTTTTAACATCTATCACTGCTGCCTACACAAAGCGCTACTTTTAGAATTAATGAACTGGCTTGTGTACACATACAATTATTTACTATTTACAATTCCTCATTGAGAGCACACTGCCCCTTCATCATCTGCGGCATGTTGCAGTCAGTGAAGCTTCCTTTTACCCAACGAGCATTTCTAGTTTCTTGGGCATTGATATGCCTTTATCACCAAATGGAGAAAGTAAAGACAGCTCTTTTGGGGGCTGACACAGTCTAAATAGCTGCCTATTCTCTTACTTGCCTACATTCAGCACCAATATAGAGAGTCATAAGAGTCGGAGAGATGTAAGTTTTCAAATCACCTTTATTCTTAATTAGACTAATATTGGTTCCTGTTTTGTAGGTTTCCAAAGCAGGTGGGATTCACCTTTGAGTGACAAAGACTCAACCCATCCCAGGCCCTGGCTGTCTGGACTGACCACAGATCCACATGCAAGAGCTGGGTGTTCACATTTAGAACGTAGAGCATGGAGGCTCAGAGAAGAATGTGTGCTTCCTGGCACCAGCTGGCTCCCAAGGAAGGAACAGAAAAAGAGACTGCACACAGTGAGATCAACTGATCCTTAAGTCCTCAGTCAGATAAATCACTTCTTCTGAGAAGTCAGTCAGTAGCTCAAAGAGCTGAGCCAATTCCAGAAAACAGCAGGAACTCAGGGGGAAAAAAGAACCCTACCCCCCAGTGCAAATGCCTTTCCCCACCTAAAATGCAACTGAAAAGAGTGTGCTAAACTGAACCTCAATAGTCTGAAACAATGAATTTGCCTTGGTAAGGTCCTAATTTAATATGAAGAAGTGACCTAAATATCTGAAAAGATAAGCTCATTAATTTCTAACATTTAGCCATATTTCCATTAGCATGGATCCTTTGATATTAGCCTTATCTACATGTGAATAAAAAAAAAACTAGTGTAGAAGTTTAAAATATTCAGACAGTTTGATATCATTATTATACTCAGTGAAAAAGCAACACACACACGTGCATGCACACACACACACACACAGTGTTATATTAGCCCATTGCATATGTATTAATGTTTAAATAAACCTTTCCAAGCATCCCACCCTTTCTATATTATAGCAAAACTTGCTTTGTTTAAATAGAGCTTATCTTGTCCCTAGAATATCCACTATGCGTTACCATCTTATGTGCAAAGGTCATGGAGTCTCCTTTAAGCTATGCTAATATTTTTGTGCCTAATTTTCTACTGATAAAACAAATGTTTAGATGACTTACATTTAAAATGAGTTGCAGAATAAAAATGCTTACAACCTTGAAAAATTCTCCTTGTCTTTGATTTCCAAATGCTTTGGTTTAGCCAAAAACTTGGCATATAAAGAAAATGTGACATAAAGAAGTAAGTGGCTTGTGAGTTTTAAGTAGTCTCACATTAACACAGAACAAATAACCCAACTATAGCACAACTGTACTGTCACACTCCTTCAGACACGTTATAACCAAAGCAAACTTGTGTCAGATGGGAGATGAAGCTGGTCAGAAAGAGCAATTCACTCTTCCCTTGTATTATGTGCAGTTGGAAAATAAACATATCATGCAGGTGCTGTGGATACAAGATACATAACCGAGGGACTTACAGGTATATATGAATTACCAAGAAGGTCAGCTTAGACAAAGTTATCTATAAATATTTGCCACAGGAGATACAGGCATACTGTGGTTCTCCTTGTTCAATGTAAAGATGGAGGTTTCTGAGAGAAAGAAATTACCTAAGGTCAGAGACACCATGGAAAACAACCTTGGAAGAAAGAGCAATAAAGAATAAGATTTGGATCAACAGACAGGCATATTGCAGTAACGCAACTGGGAGAGCAGAGAAGAAGTCTGTGTGCTGAAGAGTCAGATGGAGATGAACTTGGGATCTTGGGCTGGCTTCCCCACAAAGCACAGCTTAGGAAACAGGCTAACTAGCCTAGGAAATAAGAGTAAGGAATTAAGAGTGAAGCAGGCAAGGCGGAAGAGCCAACATGAGGATATATTTTGTAACTGGTGCCACTATATGCAACCAATCACTCCAAAATTGGGAATATTTCCCCCCCAACTTTAATTCAGAACCAGCTGAGAATGGGTGGAGAAAGGACGGAAAGTGGGAAATTTCTCATAAAGGGTTCCAAATGCCACTGTTTCAAACTCCTCTCCCTGTGACATTAACTTCTACATATTTTCAAGTTAAAAGTATGGGAATGTGGACACCCAACAGGCTATCACTGTAGCACTGACTATAAAGCTCCAGGGCAATTATCTTCACTATGAAGTTCAATTTTAGAGTCCTTACTCCATGAAAATATGAGCGTGAACTAGAAATGGAGCTGGGAGAAGAAGACTGGAAATAGAATGCATGTTGGCATGCTTTTGTAATTGATTCAGCTGAGAAGATCACACAGATGAGGATCAAGGCTGTCACAATGGGATTGATGAAGGTGCTGGGTGAGGAGTCAGGGTACCTGGGTTCTGGTCTACTCCATATTCTGCCACTCACTGACTCACTTTCTGACCTCAGACATGTGAAATCACTTATCTGGTCTCAGTTTTCTTGCCTACAGAATGAGATCAGTGAACCTGCCTAGCTTGTCTCATTAAGTTGTGAGACTCAAAAGATCACATATTCACAAAATGTGCGAGGTTATTATTATCACCAGAAGATATGAACAAGGGGAGTAGTACTGTTTTGTACTGTGACATCACATCATCTCGGCTCAGATTTGAAGTCAAACACCAGCAAGAATCTTATAGGTTCTTATGCTCAGTTTTGTGTACACAGAGTCTGCTTATTGAAATAAACACAGTTGAGATAATTACCTAATTATTAGAAATTCCAGAAATTAAAACAAAATTCACTGTACAGAAGGAACAAAACTATTCTCAATGAAACTCTCCAGATTGCTTAAAATAAACCAATTCCCTAACTTCTAAGTTCTCAATCACAATTTGCTTTGTAAGCACAAAAGGTCTTCATCTCTATAACTTGCAGAAATTTAGTAACCATCGCTTTGTCTCCACTAGCAAAGCTAATTTTTCGAAACAAGATAATTATTTAGATAATAAAATCCTAAAACCCCATTCATCTTAATGTTAGGAAAAAATATGGTCCTTTTACCTAGATTATCAAGATAATTACTTCAATGTGCACTTAAGCAAGCACAGATCTCCCTGTATTTATCTCTATTATCTGCCTCTAATCACTAGGGCCATTCTGGCTCAGCTCCATCAGTAAACCACCACTACATCCCTTCTTCACATCCCACTTTTATCTCAGTTCATCTCCAGGCATAGGAAACAGCAAGGACAGTAAGTGGCATTTCCAAGTAATCAGTAATACCGGTACTTTCTTTCTCTGCTTTTAGCATCTAATAGATATAGAGTTTCGTCTCTGTAAAGAAAATAGAACTAAGTCCTCAACGAGGACTTCTAATAAGTGAGACATTTTCAGTTACTGCTCGTCCATAAACCAAATAATTCTAGTTCCATTCTTCCACTAATTGATTGTGACCTTGTGCAAATAACTTGCCTGAGCCCCAGTTTCAGCAATTATTATTAAACAGATTAGACTGGATGTTCTTTAAGTTATTTTCAAGCTGTAATAGTCAATGGTGATTCAAATAGCAGTATAAAATTACTTTCCCATGCATATGACCTGTTATAATTTAGGTTTAACAGAGTTTAACTAGTTAAATCTAATATTAGCAAGTATTATGGAAATGGCAGCCACCATAACTAAAGCGTACATGCACGCATGCTCAGTTATTCTTTCTGTGACCCCCATGGACTCTAGCCTACAAGGCTACTCTGTCCATAAAGTTTACCAGGCCAGAATCCTGGAATGGACTGCCATTTCCTACTCCAGGAGACCTTCAAAACTCAGGGAAGGAACCTGCATCTTGTGTGTCTCCTGCACTGGCAGGCGAATTCTTTACTGCTGCACCACCTGGGATGCCCATAACTAAAACATGCTAAACTATCAAACTCACAACAGTTGGCTGTTAAATTCATATATACCTGAGTCTGATATATTCAATTGTAGGAACAAATATTTGTGAGGAAAACGGAACAACTAATACTACAAAAATCAGATGTGGTTAAGTACCTGGTCCCATTTTTCAGTGCAAAGTAATCTCTGATATATGCAGGAATATACAGCCCTGGCTTGTTTCCTGTACTGCAAATGAAAGTGAAAGTTGCTCAGTCGTCTCTGACTCTTTGAGATCCCACGGATTATAGAGTCCGTGGCATTCTCTAGGCAAGAATACCGGAGTGGGTAGCCATTCCCTTCTCAGGGGATTTCTCCAGCCCACAATACTAGAGTGAATAGCCTATCCTTTCTACAGTGGATCTTCCCAACCCAGGAGTTGAACTGGCATCTCCTGCACTGCAGACAGATTCTTTACCTGCTGAACTACCAGGGAAGCCCTGTTTCCTAAAACTACCTCCAATTCTTACAATTCTATTTTCCTTCTGGTCAGTTCAGATGCTCAGACATGAACGACTGTTTGTGACTGCATGGACTGCAGCATGCCAGGCTTCCCTGTCCGTCACCAACTCCCGGAGCTTGCACAAATTCATGTGCATCGAATTGGTGATGCCATCCAACCAACTTATCCTGTCCTCCCCTTATCCTCTGGTACTGGCTGGTCAAAACCAACCTTTTGATTCTCTTATTGAAATGGACCTCCACTCAAGTGCTTCAGTTCAGTTCAGTTGCTCAGTCATGTCCAACTCTTTGCAACTCCATGGACTACTGCATACCAGGCCTCCCTGTCTATCACCAACACCCAGAGCCTACTCAAACTCAGGTCCATCGCATCGGTGAGGCCATCCAAACAGCTCATGCTCTGTCGTACACTTCCCCTCCCACCTTCTATCTTTCCCAGTATCAGGGTCTTTTCCTGTGGGTCGGTTCTTCACATCAGGTGGNTGGCCCCCAGCTCCACACCGTGTGGGAAGTCACTCCCCCTGGATACCGTCCTCATCCTTAAAGAGCATATGTAACCAATGCAGTGGAAAAGGCTGACGTATATCAGCCATTAATCAGCCATGACAGTGAATCAAGTGCCAAAATAAATAGCTCTCCTTTGGCTTGCAGGATACAGGTATCCCCCACTTTCTGAAAGTTCCCTTTCCACCACTTTGCTTTGATGAAAAACTTCCATGAGCCTCTGTTTTCACCAGTCAAAAGAAATCTAAAGAAGATTTTCACTTTTATGGTAAAAAAGGTCATTTCTTCTTCACTGTATGCCATCTCCACTTACGAAAGGCTTTGCAATGAGCTCTGTTTTCGGACAGTAGGGGAAACCTGTACCCTGAATTGCAGGGCTGGCCTGTAGATGTGCAGAGCCCCGGGGAGTCCTTGATTCCTTAGTGACAGCTAATGTCCTACCTGCCCTGCAGCCATGTTTGCCCTCTAGGGCCACATGGCTGGACACGATCCTAGAGCAATGCCCAGTGGGTGGAAGCCATGAGAAAGGGAAGTGGGGAGACGGTCCATGGCCAAGTTTGCAGCTTATCAACCACATGCCTCATGGGGGTGGAACCTCTCTGGGGACACTGCTTGTGCTTATACCACTGATGTGACAGGATGGACTGCAAAGGGGAAATGGTTGTGAAATATTTTGGTGATGTTTCTCACTCTGCCATGATGCACTCAGACTCCAAGTTCAATCACCTGTGTCTCTCGCAGGTTTGCAGGTGGATGGGTTCCTGCAGTCATAAGCCAGGCAGAGCATCCTTGGCCCATGTGTTCCTGGTTATGTAACCCTCTCTCCCCATGACTGATTCTTCAGGATTCATTCTCACCTTTCTTCCATCTGTCTTGATCTTCACACTCTTTTCATCAAATTGCCTCCTTCTTCTCCTTTGTTACTCTAGCTTTCCTAACACCATTTTCCTTCCTACTGCTTTCTAAATTTTTCCAGGACCTGATACTTACACTTGAGAATAGAGAAGAAGAAGAAAAGAGATGTTATTTTTAGTCTATGTAGATGGGTCCCCTAAGGAGGGTTGAGATGATCAGTGGAACAAAGCCACGTGGACATTGTTCTTGGTTCTCTAGGGTCGTGCTTAGAGGGTGACAGAGGGAGCCTTAGTTCATGGAACAGGTATTTGTATGCTGAATAGGGAAGTTTTCCCTTTCTGACCTTTTTTTCCTCTTCTCTCTATCAGAGGCCAGTGCAGTTCCCAGGGCAGGAGCAGCTCCCAGCTACCATGCCAGCACGTGAGAATTCATTCCCAGTAGGAAGCTCTGGGTGGCATTCACAGCCTTGTTACCTCCCTCGTCCCCTGATGACTAACCCCCACAGTGGGACAGTCCCACTGCAGGAGTCAGAGCACAGATTGCATTGACTGACTCATGTCTACACGGAGGCCACCAGAGTGTTAGAGCTGGGTAAATCCCAGGAACTCAGTACCAAGTTGGAGAAGGCAGTGGCAACCCACTCCAGTGTTCTTGCCTGGAGAATCCCAGGGACAGGGGAGCCCGGTGGGCTGCCATCTATGGGGTCGCACGACTGAAGTGACTTAGCAGCAGCAGCAGCAGAAGCGAGTATGAACCTCCTTCATGGTAGTTCTCTCCCTGTAAGTCCTAGGAGATGAAGGCATGATGCGTCAATTGGCTCCTTTCTGACAGAGACACTGAAGGACAGAGGATGGATCCCATGGGGAAGGCCACCATGCTTATCGACACAGCAACTGAGCAGGTTTTTGCTTTGAATAGATTACTGGTATTTAGTGAACAGTGGATGTTGGCACCATATTTAATTCCTGAGCTCATTTACTCACTGATTCTGTAAATACCTCCTGAGGGTCTACCACCAAGGAGGTGTCATGCTTTGTATGGAACTTGAGCACACTCAGCAGCAAGTCAGCAACACTGACGTAAACAGGGACAGAAGTCAGGCCTGGATGGAGGGGAGAATGTCTGAGCCGTAGAGGCTGATGCTAATGGCCCCAGAGTGATGGCCAAGTGGATAGGTTTAAAGGCACCGATCAGCTACGCTACTACTTATTATGTAGCATCCAACTCTTATAACTAGACCATGAAGTAAATATTATCCTCTTTATTTTGGAGAATAAGCTGCTGAAACTTAGAAAGGATAACTTGCCCAAGACTTTGATGGAAATTTTGCATCCGGGTGTCCTGAATCCAGAGCTTCAAACTGTAATCCTCACAACACTCCTAAGAGTGGTTAGGTAGGTGTCAGTGATATATGACATCTATCTATCTGTTTATGGGTTGATCAATTGACCATGTGATGGGCTCTGCATGGCCATAGAAGGAAGGCAAGAAAATAGCATTAAGAGTCTCTTCCCCTATGGCAAGACCCAGCCAGCCCCAGAGAGGAAGGAAATTTGCAAGAAGTTGACAGGGTGCTAGGATATCGTCTTGAAGACCAGTGGTCACTGGTGGCTCCCAGTTTCCCCACAGAGTACAGGGAGCCATCCTCTCTTAGTTAAAGGTCAGACATTCCCAGGACAGCTCAGGTCTCATTCAGCGAGCACCCTGATCCACATCCCCATTAGAAGACGCGCTTGATGTCTGGGAGGAAGAGCATCTCCCAGGAGAAACAGAGGAGGAGGAAGGGGGCAACCACCTTGAAGCTGCCTTCATGGACCCGAGGTGGCCCCTGAGGACTGGGATCAAGTTTTCTGATCCGTCATCCAGGGCACTTCCCAAGTTTCTCCTTGGCTTCGGTTGTCTGGCTCTGTTGATTGTTATTCCCATGTCAAGATCACGGCTGATGTTGGCTGGGTTTGAACCATCACGTTCCACATTAGCAAGGATACACAAGTGTCAGGTGATAACCCATCTCAGTCTTGCGAACCAGTTAACGCTGCAAACAGGCAGAACCATTAACACGGCGACTTACTTTTCTAACATAATTGTCCTCCGGCAGCCTGAGCTTTACTGATTGATATTCAACCTAATAAAGCTGACCTGGATAAGCTTCCTGGACTCCAAGGACATGCTTCTCCCTGCGAAGAGTAAAACAAAAAAATTTTCTTTTGTTAAAGTCAGTTTCTTCTCTTTACGGGAATACACTTTACAACCTCCCTGCTGGGTCTGACGCATCTGAGCACCTTCTGTAGAAACACAGCCCACAGCCTGTGTTGGAGGACCCGCTCCATCCATCCACTGGATACAGTCACAGCCAAGGGCTGCCCGCCCTGCCTATGTCTCCCCCAGCCAATCCCCCTCTCTGGAATGGAAAGATTCAGTGGGTTGATTCAAGCGTCCAGGAGGCTAACAAGGAAAGCAAACAATAAAACGGCAGACAGAAGAAAGGAAGCTAGCAAACAATAAAAAATGGCAGGAAGGCTCCCAGCCCATCTGTAAACCATTAGAAGGCTGCTTACCATTTTCCAGGATATTTTTTCCCGGGGTTGTTTGCAGCTTCTGTGCTTGTTAGGAAGAGCCCTTTTGGGAGCAAGGACAGTGGGACTAAGTAAAGGAACCCCTTAGAGGCACGACAGTCCTAGGAAGTCTCTTTGAAGGGACTTGTTGGTGTTGTTAGTAAAATGACAGATAAGAACAACCCACTGTTAATGTCTGCGTGCCCTTAAACTGACTTCCACAAAGCTTTCTAAAGACACAGTGTGTTTAAAATTAAAAACAGAGCTTGCTGATGAACGAGTGAAATACACTTATTTTTTCCCGTGAAGCTCTCTCGTTCTTGTCATGTTGATAGGCCCAAAGTGCTAAATACACATTTTAGTGAATGGTATGGGGAAAATGTCTTTTAAAATGGTTTCTCATGTGGAGGGTACTTATATTTTGACTTGTAGATCCCATAATTCCTGGTCTGGAAGAAGGGAATTTAATAGGCTAGCTGGGAATAGTTCTGAGAATTTTATCCAAGTCCCTTAACTATTATCAAATTCAACTGGAATAATTAAGAAATATTGGATGAAAGAAATTGGATCTAGGAAGTTAAAATAATGTTTTCTAATTTTTTTAAATGGACATATATGATTTCTGTTCTGAAAAAAGTTAAATTTGGGGAAAAGATTAACAAGCAGATTGCTCTTAAGAGGGATGTGAAGAAAGGATTTTATATTCCTGTTTAAAATGTATGATTCCATTTAAATATATTTTAAGATATGTCTTCTGGGAGAAAAAAGGATGTGTATGGTAATTTCAAAAATCAAAAGATTTGGGATTACTTTTGAATCCTGCCAAATGTGATATAGGGAGCGTGTGTGTGTGTCTTTGTGTGTTTG
This sequence comes from Raphicerus campestris, assembly GCA_006410735.1. NCBI lineage: Eukaryota > Metazoa > Chordata > Mammalia > Artiodactyla > Bovidae > Raphicerus > Raphicerus campestris. The sequence goes on along the minus strand of SJYW01016377.1, from coordinate 279,486 downwards.
TGTGTCTGTGTGTGTCTGAGTCTCTGTGTGTCTTTCAGTGTCTCTGTGTGCATGTGTATCTGTTTGTGTCCCTGTGTACACGTTTGTGTACTACATGCGTACTGAGTGTTTGTACTGCATGTGTGTCTGAGTGTGTCCCTGTGTACATGTTTGTGTAGCTGTGTCTATGTATGTTTGTGTGTCTATGTATCTGCATGCGTCTATTTCAGTGTGTGTGTGTGTGTGTGTGTGTGTGTGTTTCTTCCTAGTGAATTCCAGGCTGAGCTGCTTGCTGGGGGAAGAACACATCCATGGGCTGAAGCAGGAGGCTGCAGGCTCTGGGCTCTGCCATCCTTTCCAGACTGTGGCACATTCTTCTACAGCGGTGTGTGTTTCTCCTCACCGTGGTCGAGCCCTTCAGCCGCTGGGGACCACCGGCTCCTTGCCTGTGAAATGGGAAACCCCAGGATGGTTGGAGTGATAACACAGGGAAAGGTGTGCACATGTTAGGTCGTAAAGAGTTTTCAATGATCGCTGCTGTTACTCGGATCACGACTGTTCCCGTGAGTCAGGACCGCATCTGGGTGGGGCTCTCTGCTGACCCTCATCTGGGTGGCAGTTCTCAGCCAGGAGGCTTCCTCCTCCCCCACCAGGATCCAGCCAGCAGCCATTTCCCTGGGTATGTGGAGATTCCGGAGGGATGGCATCGCGTTTGGTTTTCATCTTCACTCCTTCCATCCAACTCCGTGTGAGTGGGAACAGCTTCTCCTCCCGCCACCTGTCAGGGAACCGCCTTTGCCAGAGAAGAGGGCCTGCTTCCTGTCCCCGGCGCGCTGCCCGGCAGCTGCTTCTCATCCTCCTCACCTGTGGGGCTTGAGGCCAGGCTCTGGGGGCCCGCAGGGCCAGGCCAGCAGAGGCAGCAGGAGAACACCTGGTCGCGGGGCAGCCGCTGTCTGAGTACCAAGCTCTTTCTCCCCCGTGGGCTGGCGCTCGGGCCCCAGAGCATCTCGGGGTCGCTCCCAGCACTGGACCCTTGGTCTGTTTCTCTAGCACCGTCCCTGCCCTGTGCTGCCATTGAGGATGCTCTTTGCTTGGACTCCGCGTTTCTTGCCTTGCCCTGACTTTCTGAGCTGCCCTCTTGAACACTGTTGGCTCATGGGGTCTCAGAGCGTATCACTGTCTAGTTCCCCTTTCTCCTTTCTGTGCTCTTTCCCCAGCCCTTTCCCCCCGTGAGGCATCAAGTTTAAGCGAATCAGTGAGACATGACAAGGATCATGTGAAGAGGGAGATTTGCAACCGTGCAGACCCGAGTTTGAATTCTAGCTTAGCCGCTTTCTTGTCCTGGGCACTGGGGGAGCTCCTCAAACTTCCCGAGCCCTGTTGCTTTCACAGGTAAAGTCACAACCACCGTAGCATCGTCACCCGGGTCACAGGTATCCTTTGCATGTGATGAGCACTGCAAACGTGCCTCTCCATCAGGGGACTGGCTCAGTCATTGATGAAATGTCCTTTTTTAATTTTCAGTCACTAAGTTGTGTCTGACTCTTTGTGACCCCATGGATGGCAGCACACCAGGCTTCCCTGTCCTTCACCCTCTCTTGGAGTTTGCTCACATTCATGTCCGTTGAGTCGGTGATGCCATCCAACCATCTCATCTTCTGTTGTCACCTTCAATGCAGACCCAAATCTGCAGTGAAAAGAGCACTGTGATTTTGTCCATATTAAATCAAAATTTGTACCATAGCCATTTGCTGTCTGGATGGAAATGCCACGATTCCCTGTGTCCCATTCAGTGAAAGATTCTGGGTCCTGTGTCTACAAAGCCAGCCTGAGGCTATGACCTTGGAGTCTGGGTTGCGTGGCGTGGTGACCACAGGCAAGTGTGGACAGGCCTCGTGGGTGTTTGCCACGAGCCATGGAGCCCAGCAGAAGCAGATGGACGGTGAGGCCAAGCCTCAGGAAGGGGTTGGCCACGCTTGGCCTCTCCTTTTCTCCTGAGTTCTTCCTTTAAAGTTGTATCTTGTTTCCTATAACTTCCTTATGGGTTGTAAATAGGCCAATGGATCTCGAGTGAACACTTTATTCATTTAGATTGCTTCTCTAAGAGAGGTTGAGTGAATATGGATGTTTATAAAAATCTCCATTACTTTAGGAGGCATTCAGAAAGAAGACCAAAATTTCAACTTTCTTTCTTTTTCTTTTTCTTGGGCTATAATTGCTTTACAATGTTGTGTTAGTTTCTGTTGTACAAGTGAAGCAGCTATACGCATACATATATCCCCTCCCTTCTGAGCTTCCCTCCCTCTGCCCCCATCCCACCCCTCTGTCATCACAGAGCACCCCGCTGAGTTCCCTGTGCTGTATAGCAGCTTCCTACTCATTATCTAACACCTTACAAATCACAGTGCGTATGTATCAATGCTACTCTCTCAATTTGTCTCAATTCCTCTGTGTCCACAAGTCCATTCTCTGTATCTGTGTCTCTATTCCTACCCCACAAATAGGTTCATCAGCACTATTTTTCTAGATCAGAATTTCCAGCTTCTGGAACTAATAGTCTCCCATCATCTGCTAGCTGGTTCCACAAACTATACAGAGTTTCATTAGAGTCACAGGGTCCCAGGTTCATGCTGAGCTATTCCAACTCCCTCGTTCACAGCAGACTTCACATCCTTCTTTATGCAGTATATGGATAGTTTTCAGCCCCTTTCTCTGCCTCTGAGTGCCCAGAAAGTGGGTTTAGATTATCTCCTCTAGCTGATTAGAAGGAACCCCATTCAGTCAAGCATTTAATATTGAGTTATCACCCAAGCCTGACTCTGAGAAATAGATATCGATCCTACCCCTGAACATGGCCCAAGAAGAAACAGTAGTATTTTCCATTCAGAGACGAGCGGGCACTGTTCTCCAGTCCCTTGTGCTGTGGTGGCATAGAAGTGGTCTCATCATTAAGCTCCAGGCTGTATCCCTGGCGAGCCTACCACCCAGTCCTAAGAAATGAAAGATGACATCTTAGAACATACTTTTCATGATAATCTGTTTCAAAATTAACACAGATAAAGGTCTCCAAAAGCTATCAAGGCAACTTATGACAGAGATGAATGTAAGCAATACCCTGTTAAGTATATCCATTAATCACTATTTTTGGAATTTTTTAACAAGCAAATTTTTTTCTTTTATTTTTTAGTTTTAGTTTGCCTTCCAACAGAGCTATTCAGTCAACTATTTGAGTGAGACTTGATGCTTTTAACACTTTCTTCCCCATGGAATTGGCCTAGAGTGTTCAAGGAATTCAAACCACTGTAGCTACACAGTCTAAAATGGGGGTCCCCATCTCCAGGATCTAATGCCTGATGATCTGAGGTGGAGCTGATATTATAATAATAGAAATACATGTAATGCACTTGAATCATCCTAAAACCATCCCTCCTCAACCCCGATCTATGGACAGATTATCATCCATGAAATGGGCCCCTGGGGCCAAAAAGGTTGGGGACTGCTGTTCTAGAAAACTCTGTGTTGATATGAGTTTTGGTGTCCCACTACAATCACGAAAAGGCACTCACTCGGCAGCCAGCTGTGTGCCGTGGTGTCTAGGACATGGCCACATAGGAAGCAGAGGAATATTTGCTCTCTGGGAATGTGCGCTTGGTTTTACCACTTTTGAAAACCCAGCAGAAGGTGAGGCTTGTACCCCACTGGGCAGTAGACTACAGTAAGATTAGTGTTGCCAGATCATGAAGTGCTGGAATACTCTGTTTCTATTTTGCTCCACTTGTGTTCTTGTCAAGCTATGTAGATGAGCTATATTTTGGCTCAGAACATGAGGAAGTAAAATGTGTGTATGTAAAAATGTGTGTGTGTGCATGCGTACATGCATGCTTGTACAGGGACCTGCGGGAACAGATAAACATATACTAGCTGTGATGTGCTTACTGATTCTGGGCTCTGGAAAGGTAGAAGGTAATAGGCATTCTTCTACACTACTTCTGGAGATCTTAGTCAAGACGTGCAGGATGAGGAATCTGGAAAGCAGGTCCGAGTCTGAGAGGCTCCCTTGTTGCAATGCGCTCGAGTTGTCCTCAAGCTGTCACGTTGTGTCCTCCCTTGGCAGCATACTCTCTCACAGCCCCTTTACACTTCGGGCTATAATTGCCCTGGATGCAGCTCTGGACCTCATGGGAAGCCTCCTTGAAGCTCCTAGCTGGCCCAGAGCTCTGCCTCCACAGGCAGAACCACTCAGCATCCTCTGGGTGTTGGTGCCTGAGAGTGATTGTCAGGGCTATCCACTGCCCAGCCTCATGGTTGTGTCCTTTTTAAAAAAATGTTCAATTGGAGGATAATTGCTTTACAATGGAGTGCTGTTTCTGCCATACAACAACATGCTTTAGCTACAGGTATACATGTGTCCCCTCCCTCTTGCGTCCCACCGCTCCAGGCTGTCACAGAGCCCCGGGCTGAGCTCCCTGTGTTAGACAGCACCTTCCCGTTAGCCATCTATTTTCCATATGGTCATGTATATGTTTCATGCTACTCTCTCAATTTCTTCCTTCCCCCTGCTGAGTCCACAAATCTGTTCTTTATGTCTGTGTCTCTACTCCTGCCCTGCAAATAGGTTTATCAGTACCATTTTTCTAGACTATATATATGTATACATTCATATACAATATTTGTTTTCTCTTTCTGACTTACTTCACTGACTAATGCCCATGTCTTAAACTCAGAAAACTCTGTGCTCTGGACCATCTCTTGACTTCATCCCAACAGTCACAGAAAGGCTGTAATACACAGTGTTGCCTTTTTGACCACTGCACTGCAATGAGACATCATTTCTCTCATGCCCTGCTTGTGCTCCCGTTTGCACTACAGTTAATCTTGTTTTTATGGAGTATCTTTTGCTATGAAAACTTCCTGAGTGGCATGTCCCATTATTTAGGGTCTTGATTTCTTGGAGTATCACTCCAGGCTGAGTGATAGTCCATCTTTCAGGCCCCCTGAGCCTCCCAAAGTCCCTAGTTTCGTCATTTACATCCCATCATGTAAATACCTTGGCTATGAGGAAGGACAAAGCACTACAAGGACAGTGATGGACTGCCAGGGGCAACTCAAATGACTTATCATGTCCCTGATGGACACATATGCAAAAATCCTCAGCACAATATTAGCAAACTGAATTCAGTAATACATTACAAGGATTATATACCATGATCAAGTGGGATTTATTTAAGGGACGCAAGAGTGTTGAACAACACCCACAAATCAAGGTGATGTACCATATTAACAATAGGAAGGATAAAATCATACATTTATCTCAAGAGATGCAAAAAAGCCACTCAACAAAATTCAACATTCTTTCATGATAAAAATGCTCAACAAACAGTATTGAAGTAACATACCTCAATGCAATAATGGGCATACATAACAAGTTCCACAGCTAATATCATATTAAAAAAATATTTTCTTCTAGGATCAGGACAAGACAGGGATGCCCACTCTCATCATTTTTCTTCAGCATAGTCCTGAAAGTTGTAGCCAGAACAATCAGGCAAGAAAAAGAAATGAAAAAAAACATCTAAATTGGAAAGGAAAGGAAAAAGTAAAATTTCTGTATTTGCAGAGGACATTATATTATATAAAGAAACTCCCAAATATTCCATCAAAAACTGTTAGAATAATGAACAAATTCAGTCAAGTTTCAGGATACAAGATAACATACAAGATAGGATTTTTTGTTCTTGAGTTGATAAGTTGTGTCTGATTCTTTACGACTCCATGGACTGGGGTCTATGGGATTCCCCAGGCAAGAACACTGGAGCGGGTATCCATTTCCTTCTCCAGGGGATCTTCCTGACCCAGGGATCAAACCTGTATCTCCTGCATGCTGCTGCTGCTGCTGCTGCTAAGTCACTTCAGTCATGTCTGACTCTATGCGACCCCATAGACAGCAGCCAACCAGGCTCTGCGGTCCCTGGGATTCTCCAGACAAGAACACCGGAGTGGGTTACCATTTCCTTCTCCAATGCATGAAAGTGAACAGTGAAAGTGAAGTCACTCAGTCATGTCTGACTCTTCGTGACCCCATGGACTGCAGCCTACCAGGCTCCTCCGTCCATGGGATTTTCCAGGCAAAAGTACTGGAGTGGGGTGCCATTGCGGTCTCCGATCTCCTGCATAGACATACAGAAACTGTGTATTTGCATTTTAACAGAGGACTTCGATGCCTTAGATAACATGATCCATCCATACAACACTGGAGACAGTGCATTGTGTTGTATGGATGGATCATGTTATCTAAGGCATCGATGTCCTCTGTTAAAATGCAAATATACTAACTGAAAGAAAGCCTGCCAGAGACGGCATCTGAAAAGTTGGACTTCCACCCTTCCTAGCTAAGTGACCTTTGTATGGAAGCACAGAATACTAATCATGGAAGGCGTCTTGAAGACATGAAGTGATTCTCCCCCATTAGTGTGTGAAAAAATCCTCCTAAAGCCTCCTCCATGTTTCCAGTGACATGGGTGGGTCACAAAGTGAGCAGCATTATGCGCTGGCATCTCCTCTTTCTCGAGTCCAGGGCAGTTTTCTAGAGTGGTGCAGGTAATCGCCACCTCATCCCTCTTCCAGCTGAGTGACCCTTTGTTCTTATGCTAGACTGCCCATCCCCAGTGAATTTATTTCTGTTAAATGGAAGCCACTGGGGCATTCAAGAGCTCATCAGAGGTCACAGGTGCCCTAGGAAGCCTGGAGCAGGCAGCACCTGGGTTCGCATTAACTGTGAGTGAGCCACGTCATATTTTCATTTCTTTTCAGTTAAAATCAACCAGAGTTTCTAAATCTTTTCTTGTTGAATAGTTAAGTCACTCCTCCCCAACTTCCTATAGGGGAGTGGATTTTTGACCCTGAGAGCAGGATTTAAAATTTATCTCAGATACCTTTATCTTCCTTAATGTGGAACAAGTGGCAGACTTTGTTTGGAATCAGTTTTCTCACCAAAATGATAATAATGTTGCCTGTTCTGTCCACCCACCTCCCTGCTGTGTGAATAAAGAGGTGATGTACATGAAGGAGGGGGGGTGCCTGCCTCAGTGCCAGCTCCGAGCCATCGGTGGCGGCTTCGTGAAGGGCTGTATAGAGATGATTTCTGAGGATCTAGCTGGAAAGAGACCTGTGGTTGATTTGTGATGTCAGCCATGGTGTCTATGTGTGTTCATGTGTGTGCATGTGTTACATTGTTCTTGACACAGACTTGTCATACTTATACTATACCCATGCAGGAAATGTTATCATTATTAATTCATTAACATTGNCATGGTGTCTATGTGTGTTCATGTGTGTGCATGTGTTACATTGTTCTTGACACAGACTTGTCATACTTATACTATACCCATGCAGGAAATGTTATCATTATTAATTCATTAACATTGAACACATATTAATCATCTAACTTGCATTAGAAGGCAGGTTCGTTTTGATGAGAAAAGAGTGTAGCTTATTACTCAGAGAACTTTTGGCACTGTAGGGGAGATGTTGTGGAGGGCACGAGGCAAAGGAACACCATGGTCCAATTCATGTACCCCTCAAATTTGATTTGAAAGACAGTCCTGGGCTAGTAACATTGGTCAATGTAGGTTCTATGGATTGCCCTTGCAAGGACTTGAGAGCAGGGGTTGCAAATTCTAATGCCCACAGGGGAAAGGAATTGGTTCCATCAAAGAGGTAGTGGACCAGGGAGGGCTGGGGAGTGGGGTGAAGTGAGGTGTACACGCTCCATCCAAAGAGGGCAGGCTGGCCCCCACTTTAGTCATATTCTCTCGGAAATGAATATGGGCTCGCTGTTGCCAGAACACTCTACTTTTAGAGAAGCTGAAAATCTGGCATTTTATGTAAAATATTCCATTGAAAAATGTTGACTCAATTAAAAAAATAACTGTGGATTCAACAAAACACATCTGTGGGCCAGATTCAGCTTCTAACTGCCAATTTGGGACCTCTGTTCTAGATGCCACTAGAAAAGAAAAAAATTAACTCTTATTAACAAATGCTTACACATGTGCAATGGAATCTCATTAATTCAGGCCAACAGACAATTACTACCCACCCAAAGCTCCTGGGTTAACAGACATGGATTTGGCCTAGAGGAATCTTGGATTGCAGCAGAGGGTGATAATTCCAAGACACAAATGATTATAATTAAGAAAGAAAAAACAGTGAGTGTCACAACAGAAGTACAATAGAAATGCTATGAGGAATTTTTGAGGGACTTGTGAAAAGAAGAGAGGTGAAAGCAAAGGAGAAAAGGAAAGATATAAGCATCNAAAATGCTTAGCTTCTCTTATTTTTGGGGAAATGTGTGGGTTGTGGGTGGTGGGTGTGGGTGGCAGAATATTTTTAATACATATTCAGTTGTTTATTCATTTGTTGTCTGGCAACTCTCCACATTCTAAGGTTCTTAATTTCCTCTTTCACCTCTACATTCCCTACCGCTAAAACAGGTAGGCACTTAGAAAATGGCTGGCAAGTACTTATTGAATGATAAATGCATGTCCAAATAAGATATTCATAATTTACTCCACTGAAAAGAGTTATTATTACATAACAGAACAGATCTCATCTTTCTAGCTTAATGGTACAGCTTTAAAAATCCTTCAATAAACATGCATATATTCCTTGGTTTCCACTTAGAAATTACAATCTATTTAGTTTCTGGTGGGGTTCTAAAGTCTGCCTTTTAACAGTAATCCCAGGTAATACAGATTCAAGAGATTCAGGAATTAAAATTTGAAAAACACTGCAGGAAATGTTCATATAAGTTTTCCATGAACACCATTAACCCAAGTTTTTAGCCCACATTCATTTCTATTCATGATCAAGAACTACAGGGTTCAATAAAAGCTTTAAACAATCATTCTAATATTAACAATTACTTCTCAAGTTAGTACAGTATAAAATGGAGGTCAATATTGCTGTACCAGTGTCAAAAATCTATGTTTCTTTTGGAAAAATTTGCCTGAAAAAAATCCACGGTTATAATTTATCAAGCAAAGCATTTTAGAAAGAATAGATGTTAAACTAGTAAGTCTATAATTTGGGATAAATAAAGAGTATACCTATCTAAAAAAGAGGCTTAATCACATTCTGAATTTATAGGCAAGTATTATGATAACCCAGCAGAAAGGATCCACAAATTTCAGAGCATTAGGAGAACTTTCAGCTAAATCCAAAGGCCTTACACAGATTTATTGTTCCCAAGACTTTGTTTGGGCTTGCATTTTAATTCAATACTCAAATATTCTCTGGGGCTATCTAATGGTTCTAATCTAAACACTGTTAGGGAAGTAACTGAAACTCCTTTAATTTTAGGTGCCAGATACAAAAATACTGGCAATGCTAGTTATGGGTGGGCACTTATTAGAAGAATATGAACATCTCTGGAAATTCGGAGGCAATGCGTTTTCCTGTTTAACAATTAAGTGAAATTAAATTCTATGCTTGGTGACATCAAGTAAGTGCTGAGTTTACGTTTTAGTCACTTACTCGTGGCCAACTCTTTTGTATCCCCATTCACTGTAGCTCCCCAGGCTCCTCAGTTCATGGGATTTCCCTGGCAAAAATACTAGAGCAGGTTGCCATTTCTTTCTCCAGGGGGTCTTTCTGAACCAGGGATCAAACCCACGTCTCCTGTTTGACAGGAGAATGCTTTACCACTGAGCCACCTGGGAAGCCCATGGAGCTTCTATTAAATATCAAAAACTGGTTGGTGATTCAAATCAAAAGAGAATCAACTCACTATTATATTAAAAATGATAACCAACAAGGAGCTACTGTATAGTACATGGAATTCTGCTCAATGTTATGTGGNCACTGAGCCACCTGGGAAGCCCATGGAGCTTCTATTAAATATCAAAAACTGGTTGGTGATTCAAATCAAAAGAGAATCAACTCACTATTATATTTAAAATGATAACCAACAAGGAGCTACTGTATAGCACATGGAATTCTGCTCAATGTTATGTGGCAGCCTGGATGGGACAGGAGTTTGGCAGAGAATGGACGCCTGTATATGTATTGGTGAATCCCTTCACTCTTCATTTGAAGTTATCAAAACATCTTTAATTGGCTATGGTTTAGTCGCTAAGTCATGTTCAACTCTGTGGAGCTCCATGGACTGTAGCCTGCCAGGCTCCTCTGCCCAAGGGGTTTTCCAGGCAAGAATACTGGAGTGGGTTGTCATTTCCTTCTCCATAAGTGGCTATACCCCAATACAAAATAAAAAGGTAATAAATAAATAAATAAAGCTCAACTCCAATTTAAAAAAAATAACAAAAACAAAGTTAAGTCAACTCAAGTGTCCACTTTCAAAAGCTCACATTCTGTAACTCAGTTATAATTACAACATAATATAGGCAACAGTGCCTAAGGCACTGTTCAACTACCTACCCAAGAATGGCACTATCTCAGGCTCAAAGAAAGGAATGTCATAAAATAACCCTAGAAGAGGTGATACTGCAATTAAGTCTTAAAGGGAGAATAGGCGTTAGATAGTTGGGGTTGGGGGAGACAACACAAGGTATTCCAGCCAGGGACAGATGAACAGAGGAGGGAACAGCATGGAAGATTCATGGACTTACATCGATATTACATTATTGGAGGATTACATAAGAGTAGTCAAGTGATGAGACACGAGGCTGGAAAGTCATAAAGGAACCAGATCATGGTGTATTTTTATCCTATATAATAAGCTTTTGAAATGTTAGTATCAGGCATTGGAATTCTCAGTAGAATAGGGAATCACTGCAAGGGCAAAGTATTAGGAACCTATTTCAATTAGGAAAGTACAAACTATCATGAATACTCATTTCAGTTAAGAATTTTGGTTCCCAAGAAAGGAAGATAAATAAGCCAATAGATTTTATTGCTATAATGTGCAGTTATATCAGAAAAAAAAACCTGATCCTTAATGGAATAAGACAGAATTATGAAGTGTGATAACACCCTTGGTTCTCATTTCTGTCTTTCCCCTAGAGACAAATGTATATATCAGGAATAAACTGTCATTGTCCACCTATCTTCCAGGGATTCCCAGATCAAGTGGGAAAAAAAAATCAGCAACCAATATTTAAAGTATTATAACTTTTTGGAAAATGATAGGGTCAACCTAAGAAAGAAGAATTATATTTTCATAGTCATTGGGGGAATTTTAGCTCTTTGAAATGTTCTAACAACAATATTTCAGGATTATTGGATCTTCTTGACTCTTCCATTCCTGTGTCTCTGTACTATGTATTTTAGCAACATTCTGTATTATTACTCTGCTCACTTCCCACCGTTTTTTCATCATGAGATGAGCATTCTATTCAAATTAGAACTAAAAGCATCTTAAATTGAAGAATATGTTTTGATAGAACCATTCATTTTTAAAGAAAATTAGCTGGGGACAACAAACAATTAGAAAGGCAGTAGGTATGCATTAAAGGGTATTTGTCCTCCAGATTTATCTTTCACTCATGGATGACCCCATAATAAAAGGAAATTAGCATAATTTATATCAATAATTTGTTTCAATGATGTGTGAAGAAAATAATACCTCATGGTAAATTAAAGATGCCTTTACAACTGCATTTTATTAGCTTATTTACCCTTATTTATATTTAGAGCTATAAAATATATTAATAGAGTTGTGAAAATGGCCCATATGAAAATACCCCGATGGTACAAACATACACTTGTACCCCAAATGTACCCCACATGGCCCATAGTAATTGTGAAAATGGCCCACAGGAATGTGCAGGATAGTACAGGAATAATACTGTATTAACTAATAGAAAGGCTTTGCTCAATTTGACTTTCCTGATTGCTGAAATCTGCTTCTAATGCTCTGGTCTCCAATCTTGAGGTCATCTAAGGGGAGTTGCTTTCTTTTGTGTAAACTGGTCAGTCACTTTGCCAAGCAGATTCATTTGATTTGTCTTTTAAAATGAGCCTTGACTTGTAATCAGTCACATTCTCTTCATGCTTTATTTCATTTTATTTTGCTGGAGAGCATTTTAGAATTTTTGTCATGAAGAGAGCTACATAAATATTAATGTATTGATAGTGTTATGGTTTTCAAACCTATATTTTATGTCACAGGTTTTAAGAGCTACAGAATTTACTGACTTCACAGAAAATAAAAGTATAAACAGACTTACTGAAATGTCCCAAATGCGATAAAATATATAAATTATTAACTCCTTGAAAGTTAGTGTGATTCTCTTTAAATGCCAAATTTTCTAAACTATTCTTGGTATACACACACACACACACACATACACACACATATATATATACTAGCAGGGTTAAAGTTTGAGACATCAAAGAAATATAACAAGCTCTCTAATATTTGAAGTTTAAATTTAATTTAGAGGTAAATACTATGAAGTAAACAAAAGCATAAATTAGGACCTATCTAGAGTTACAAAGGACTTAATGATCTCAGTTAGTCTGGCTCTGTGTTCTCACACTGAACCCTATAAAGGGGCATGAGATCAAAAGTCATCAGGAATGAGAACTGTCTCATGATACGCAATTTTGAAAATAAATTTTTTTGATAAAAAATAAACTCACACTTAATAAGCATTCAATACAGCCCAAAATGTATAAAAATATCTCATCTGGAGATATTCTACCTGTTGTAGCAAGGAGGAAAAGTTAAGGGAAGAAAGATTCTGTACAACTACTAGACTTAAATACCAAAGTTTTTATGTTTAATTGTATAAATCTGTATAAAACTGACAGTCCACTCAGTGCATTATTATCATGTAGTAATGGCAAATCCATAGAAAAGAGAAATTAGATAAAGCAGTTCTTTCATCTTGTAGAAGTTCTTGTTGTCCAGTGTTGACAATAGGGATTGGACTGTACCAGGCACTGTAATTAATACAAAACAAGAATATGGGGCTTCTACTCTTAGTGAAATTAAAATAGTGTTCAGGGAGACAGGCAGCCATGAAAATACACATGGAAGATAGAAACAAGTTAACATCTGCCTGCCAGGTCAGAGTATTAACTATATTGGCAAAATGGTGATTCATGAAATTTGTCTGGTACAGGGTCTTCACTTTGGTTGGATGGAGATTATAGTAATGTGTTAATGAAGAATGAACTGGGTGATACACTTAACGGGAAAAATGCAGCATAGAGCTAGTCAGAAGACTGAAAAGTAGTGAGATTCTTGAAATGCAGAAGTAACCCATCACACTTAAATGAAAGGCTAAATAAGATTTTTGTTTTGCCTCAATGGATGGACTACACATTAGTTTTAAAGGAGAAACATGCCAGTATTTCAATAACAGTTTCCTCCCTACCACTTTCATATCATGGTACTAATTATCGACTATGCCCTATAATAATAAACTAATATATATTATCCCATGTAAGTATCACATCAATTCTATGAAAGAGAATTTTTTTCCTCTTTTGACAGATAAAGGAATTGTATTTTATGAAAATGGCAAATGATGTAGCAACGAGATAGGTCAGAGGTAGAGAGACTTCATCCAAATTTTCCAAAAGCTTTTCTCAAAGTGTCCTTTGAAAAATCATTAAATTCTTAACTTCAGACTTCTGCTTTGAAAATCGAAAGCCTTAGGCCTGAGGCCTCAAATCTCTTCCTAGCTCCCCCTTCCCCTTTGCGTCATTTATCCCCCTCCAAAAAAATAGAGTAGAAGAGGTAGCAATGGACCAAATCTTTATCTGTGTAAGGCAGTCAAGTAAATATCAACCTCAGCGTTTCTGGAGAATACAACTCAATGAATCAGTTAAAAAGTTACAAAAGAATTTGCAAACAGAGATGAGAACAAAACTTGCTGAAAATAAAGAAATAAAATTGCTAACTGAAAAAGAGGAAACAAATTTAATGTAACAGGAAAAATAAGTATACAAAATGATTGACGAGACACATCTGGTTTGAATAACAGAAAATTTGCCTTTTATATTTTTAAAGCAGAAAAACATTAAGAAAACTTCAAAAAGATGAAGTGAGAAGAGTGGGAGATGGGTAGTGTGGGGCTGCTAGTGTAGTAAACCAGCTCAAACTTGTCCATAGCAATGGTCTCAACAGTATTCAGAGGGAAAAATACAGTTCTAAACAAAAATTGGTTTACACAGTTAGATATTCAAATGTAAAGAAAACATTTTAAAAAATGAACAATATTGGAAATCACGATCCCTGTTTGAAAACAATACAACAACATAATTGATTCAGACAAAGTGTAAATGGAAAAGATGTGGGAAAGTAAAGATTAGAATTCAGTTAAACACAGCAGGGGAAATGTACATATATGTGTATACACACACACATATATCTGAATACTAATTTAGTATTAAATAAAGAGTTTTTAAACGTTCTAAAATTTGATGGAAAATCACTTAAAAATCTGACAATAAAGAGGCATAAAATATCCTAACCTTATACAAAGACTCACTGGTTCAAAGACATAAAATTCACCATTTATATGTCACACAAAACATGTAATGAAACAAGCTGCTTAAGAAAAGTTAAAAGCAAAAAGATGGGCAGATTTAGAGGAAACAAATGCTACTGGCAATAAAGTTATAACAATATTATTGATTTCAAAGAAAGTTTAATATAGGACAAAAGGTTTTAAGGCAACAAGGAGAACAAACATGGGACTGTACCTTTAATAAATCTTTATACAACAAATAAAGTATCATAATACTTAAGTAGTGAAATGTAAAAAGATATGCAAAAAAATCAATAGCAAGAAGATATTAATTCATATCAATAAAACTGAAAAATCTAGCAAACAAAATAAAAAATGTATAGTATTTTTAACGATATGCATTTATTTATACTTATATATTTTGACATTTGTTACATATCATTGATTATATTTAAATTTACTTTATTTGTATATGTATGTGTTTCAGATCAAATTCTATGTCAAGTAAAAGATATAAATTCTTTTCTAGTATCCATAAAGCATTTTTACACTGACCATATTTTTGGATATAATAGAAATGTTCTCCTACTTTCCAAAGTATAGGCTGTGTACATGCTGTAATTATACTTCAATGTAAAAATTCTCTTTAATAATAATAAAAGGTTTAGCAAAAATAATCTGGCAAAATATACTCTAAACATTCCCGAGGTTAAAGAAAAAACCAAATCTAAACTGCCAAATTGCAAATGCATATCACATTATATATGATAAGGGTAATGTTATGCCCCAGAAGTTAATGTGTAACTGAACCAAATAAATTAAAATCAATCAATTAAAGACCTGAATCAAAAAGGTAGCCTTAAAATGACCTATAAAACAACAATATATCCTGTAGAAGGAAGCTTATAAAGAAAATATCAAAAATTTTCAAGAAATGGGAAAGATAGAATTAATACAGGAATACTTATTTAAAAATAGNAAGACCTGAATCAGAAAGGTAGCCTTAAAATGACCTATAAAACAACAATATATCCCGTAGAAAGAAGCTTATAAAGAAAATATCAAGAAATTTCAAGAAATGGGAAAGATAGAATTAATACAGGAATACTTATTTTAAAATAGACACAACACAATGGATCATGGAAAGCACTAAGAAAGAATAAAGGGAAAAACAAAAGCAAAAAAATCAGTACATTTAAGGCAATAAATAGGACACTAATGACAGCTCATGAAGAAATTAAAGTAATCATGATGGATCTATTTTAAAATTTTGCATTAAAAATTTTAAGCTGAATTAATAAATTATTTTCAAAGGAAACAATAATGTCACAATTGATCACTGAAGCATGTGAACAAAGCTTCAAAATAAGTGGTTTATCATAAAAATTTATTTAAGATTTCAATAATAAATAATTCTGACACTATCATACTACAGAGAAAAAAGTATATCTTTCTTTGCTACTGAAGCCACATAAGCTCTGATATAACATGTGACAAATACACAATACTGACTAGTCTCAGAAATAAATGTTAGTTTTAAAGGTAACGTTTTTAAATATTGGAAAAATGGAAGGCAGTGGCATATAAGAATAACTCAGAATTATGGGAAGTTTCTTACAGAAATACAACAGTGACTAAGTAATGTCTACTAATGTAATATCCAACATTAATATGCCAAGTGAAAATGAACACACAATCTTCTCAGTAAGTGTCAGTCAGGCATCTGTCAAAATTGAAACCTATTCCTGATTTAAAGGGAAAAAAAAAAGATCTAAATCTTTAGTAGGATACAAATGTCTATTTCAACCAAAGTTAACACAATTGTTCACGGTAAAAATGAAAATTCTCCTACTGAAGCCAAGGACAACAGCAACAAAAATAATAATAAAGAGTTCTAATGCCCCTGTATGACCATGGTTAGTTCCCACTAACCCAGAAGTACTAATGTAATGGGCACTTGCCATTTGCTTCAGTTTCCCAACACCTGACAAAGCAGAGCTGCTATCACCTAGCAGAACTAGAGTCTGCTTCCCTAGTCCTTGTGGCCAACAGAAAAGAGATACATGACTCTGGCAGGAGTCTGCAATACCAAAAAAAAAGAAAAAAGCAAGGGGAGTGAAAAATCAAGCAAAGTGTGGGAAATAAAGCAGGCAGTGACGCAAACTAGCAATTCCAGGTTCAGAAGGACTGTGTTAAGTTCGAGTAGTATTGACAGTTTAAGCCGTGGCAGCAGGGCCGTCACCAAAAAGATTGCTTGATTTTTTCTGGAAGTATTTTGCTAGTCTTTCATTTAATCTATTGTCTAAATCATTTGTCTGAGTAAATAAACCAGTATCAGTTGCTAATGCTTCACCTAAGAACCCTGATTCATACAACTAGCTGACATCAACTGATGACAGAAAATGATCAAGTAATGAATACTAAACTGGAGGACAAAACCTTGAAAGATGAGTAATCGTCTATCTAATAATCTCAAGAGTCTACTACAAATATAAGGGGAAAATAACAGAAATCAATAGAATTATTCATATTCATATATAAAAATTAACTATATAAGTGCTATAATAGAAAGTGAAAGTGAAAGTGAAGTCGCTCAGTCGTATCCAACTCTTTGTGACCCATGGACTGTAGCCCACTAAGCTCCTCCATCCATGGGATTCTCCAGGCAAGAATACTGGAGTGGGTTGCCATTTCCTTCTCAAGGGGATCTTCCTGACCAAGGGATTGAACCCAGCTCTCCCACATTGCAGGCAGATATTGCATCTTCAATGGTACTCACAAAGAAAAAAATACATCACAGTGAAGTAAGCATGTGTAAGACATATGTGGAAGAAACACTTAATGACATAAAATCATATTTAAGTAAATGCAAAGATATAATGTGTCCCTGGTTAGGAAGATTGTGAACGTACTGATTGACTCCAAACTACTATGTAATGAAATCTGATTATAAGTAAACAATAAAAGGCAAAATGTTATCAAGCTCCCATTTGAGAAACATAGGGAAATATCTAAATCAGTTCTGAGAAAAGAAGACCCAAGAAAAACGAATAATCCTACTAGACAGTAAAATATCTATGTATTTAAAAACTTTTGACATATTAACATTATTAAACTCAACTTATATATTAAAGCATTCTGGAACTCTATGAATAAAAAGTAATTGAATGGAGCAGAAAAGAGGTCACAATAAATTTTAATAAGTAGGGGATTTTGGTTACCCCTAAGGATGGTGTTACAAACCAGTGGGAAAAAGATGAGGTCATGCTGGATTACTGTGGGTCCTAATCCATGAGTGGTGCCCTTAAAGGAGCGAAAACAAGGACGCGGAAACGAGCAAGAGACGGAGTCCGAGACGGTAGTGATGTTTCCATCAGTAAAGAACATCGACTTTTTTCTTTTAAGCTAATTTCATACAGACAGAGAAAGTTCAGTGAAATGAGAACACAGAGGAATTTGTTTCAAATGAAAGACCGCAACAGAGTATCAGGAAAAANAAGTCTCTTCATAGATTTGTTCTGAGTATTAAGTGAACTGCTGCAGGTGTTCAGCACAGGATCTGGGAGATAGCCAGCATTTGTTAAATGCTGGTCATAAAAAATTATATTAGAAATATACATAGGATCCAGCTTTTTACTCTATCAGCTATATAATAAATGAAACAGATACCATGAATAAGTCCAAGGGATCATGCATAAAAATTTCATTGTAGTTGGCTGCAGGTTTGGGATAAAAATGATTATTTTAAAAGGAACAGACATGCACATTTAAATGATGTTAGAAGTAAATTGTGTTGTGTTTTCTACATAATGGTTCCACTTCCACTACATAAAGCACATTTTAACTTCTGATTCAGAGTACATGAGGCCCAAATCAATAATAGAGTTAGAAAAACTAAAAGAAATAAAATAAACATTATCCCATATTTCAACTCAAGGTTGTTCTTTTCACTTATAACTAATTCATGACTACATATTAGGCACTCTAGGAATGACCTGGATTTCAGCAACAAGATAAGGGCTGTTTGGCTTTCACAGTGCTGGTTCCCTTGCTTGTTTGCGTGTTTGCTTTGTGACCCCTGGTGATACTGCACTCCTGAGGGAGGTGATGTCCTGATAATCCACTGAGTCATCTTATTTTTGCAGAATGAGCAGCTTGCAAGAGCCCCCCACCCCCCAAAAAAAGGCTTCCTTTAACTTTTTTATACTGATAGATCTTTAAAATCAAAATGATATTTATTTTAACCTCTTCCTTGTATACATTCTTTTTGCAGTTTAAAAGGACACAGTAAGCTGCCTGCATGAAACAGGGCTGTCACCACATCTGAGTAGAATTGCAATGAGATGCTGGGTGCCTGCAAAGAGTGACCAGGCACTTACAATGTATTCTCTAGAGTAGAGACTTTTAAGGGTTGACAGACACCTCCACCCCCAAATTGGTATGTAACACTCGAAGTGTATGTGCATCAATTTCATCAGATATTCAGGGGGCTTGTTTACCTAAAAATGATTCAAAACTGCAGTTCCACAGAACATGCACACAGCAAAATATTTTAGAGTGTTCAACCAAATGAAGCCCGGCAGTGCTTACCTCTGAGGTACAAAACAGATTGAGAGACCAGTAACAGATAAAGTGAGCCATGAAAGGGTTTGTGTTTAGAATGAACCATTTGATAATTCACTTGAGACAGGTAATGAAACATCCATTCTAAACCTAGCATGGGGCTATTCACTGAAGGAAGAGGTCTTGGTTTTGCCCAGCTCACAGAGTATGGCAAATTGGTTACTAAGTAAGCTTAATCAGGGTTGAAGGTTAACTTGGTTTGTTTTTAATTCTGTTTGACTTCTTAGCTTTAACTTTAATAGACCAAGAACCATTTTGCAAACCTAAACTTCTACTTAGCCTTTCTTCTTTCTTATTTAGAAGAATTTAAAATGAATTTTCAGTAAGGGCAGGGAAAATAAAGTATAAATTTCTGTATGTTTCTAATACCTTTGCCCCTGTAGCTGGATTTATGTGATTTCACACATCGGGAGAACTGTGTGCAAAATGTTCAAAAATGTTTAAAGAAAAACAAATATTAAATCATAAAGAGGCATGAGATACAAATTTAATTTGTATCTGTATTTTTGAATTAAATTATAGTTAGTTTGATATAATTGGAAAAGGCAATGAAAAATAAAAACTTTTGTCCTTTCAATGCAACAGTATATCATGGGGAAAAAAAAATTTGTAGGTTAGCTTTTAAAGATTTTTTAGGGTTATGATGAATGTTTATTCTCTAGTATACATACTTGGAATCCTCATTTGAGCTGTTATAGAATCTGATAGTAGTATATTTAAAACTTCTCTCTGAGGGTCTGTTAGGAAAACAGAGAGCTGGAGAACTCCGTCTATTCAGGTTCAAATTATGAATGTTTTGACTTTATTTGGGGCCTGTGAGGCAAATTATGTATCCTGGTCAGCACACTCCTTTTGGGATGGGGCTGCCTGTTTCTGTGATTGTCAATGCACTCATAAACAAAAGAGGATATCTCTTCCAGTAAAAGATTTTCAGCATACAATTTACAGTCCTGAGTGTAAAATGCACCAAAATAATGTGGATAGACAAAGCAACTTAAATTCCCCTCTGATTAGAGGTCATAAAATATGAACATGCTGTTAAATAGAAAAATGGGAAACAGACTAGATTTTCTTCTGGTACAAATGTTCAGCTTTACATACAGTTGTGGAGAAAAAATTAAAAGCATGTAAGCCAAATGCATGCTAGGAACAGACGCCTATGAACTGAACCCATTCTTTGAACGAACATGCATAATCTTCCATTTCTCAGCTCTATGTGACTTAGAAACATTGCACATCTGATATGTCTTCCAAAGCTAGCTTCTTCTTGACTTTATCTTACCTCTTACCTCTCGGTGTTCACTGGACAAATTGGCTTTTTTTGTTCTCAGCCAATCATCACTTATATGCACATTCTCACCACTTAAGAAAGCTTAGAAATGGTTTAAAATAATCATCAGTGTATTGATCACCTAGCTAGTAAAGTATGAGATAAAATTCTAGTTCACTGGTAACAAAGACATCAAGTCTGGCACTTTTCTGTGAACAGCTAATAAATTCTGGTCCAATAGACACATCCACAGAATATAAGATTTTTATAATCATCCCCCTCCCCAAATAATCAACCTAAGTGTGCAAAAGAAGAGTGTCTAGAGAATTTATACATATTACAACCTAACCAACAGTCAATCTCCTTTCTATCATCACCATGAACTAGACATTTGCAATAGTATCAGTGATCAGATATTTTACCTGAAAAAATATTTTATTGGCCTAAGGTCTAAGTAACTGCTTAGATTTTAATAATAATTTTAATAATTATTTAACTTTTAATAATAATTATTTTATTAATTATTAAATTTTAATAATAATAATTTAACTTCCAGAGTGGCACATTTTTATTACTTTTGGTCTACACAAGAGTCACTTTGGACAATTCCTCCTATGCTGTCAGCTCTGACAGATAACACGTGTGGACTCAGGTACTCACATGCACTGGAGAGAAGGTCTGTGATGACTCAAAATTGTTCAACCCTAAGTTGACCATAGCTCATATCTCCACCTCTGTGATACTAAGTATTCCTGAGCTCACTTGGTTTGCAGTAAATATTGATAGAAACAAAATCTGAATATGTCAATTCTTTCTTTGAAACCATTTAGAGTTTTTAGTTGCCTTTTAAATTTAAAACAGTGTAATAAAATATGGAATGTGACATGTAAGACTTTCTTTGAGATGGATATATTTTAGTTAATTTTACTTAACTTGAATATTACCTGTAATGCTCTTGTTGATTATTCCTGTATAATTTTTAATTGCAAAACTGTAAGTGAATCCAGAAAAATTATAAATAATATTGGGATAATTATCATTTAAAATATCATTTTCAACAAAAGGAAATGTTGACATATATATTAACTATGAAACTGGTTGTAAGTTTAATCTCATGTTAATTATAAAATAAACTACTTTGTGACTCTCATAAGTCAAATATTATATTACTAAAAATATTAAAGGAGCTACATTATATAAAATGGTTTGCACAGCCAAAATCCTCTGTCTCCCAGAATCTGGGTTCTAGGCTTTTTTTTGAGACACACAGCTCTTTCAGGCTGCTGAATTCAGAGACAGCAACTTAATGGGAATTATATTTAGTAGGAAAAATGAGACTCTTACTCCCCTAGGCATGTGCACATACCAGCACACGCATACACGCACATTCATAATAACACAAGCTTCCCAGACTCCTGTTTTGGGGCTGACACCCTTGTTGCCCTTTAACACATTCAGTAACAGAATTCCATTTTATAACTCTGCTTCAGTTGAGTTCAGTTCAGTTCAGTTCAGTCGCTCAGTCGTGTCCGACTCTTTGCGACCCCATGAATTGCAGCACACCAGACCTCCCTGTTCATCACCATCTCTCGGAGTTCACTCAGACTCACGTCCATCGAGTCCATGATGTCATCCAGCCATCTCATCCTTTGTCACCCCCTTCTCCTCCTGCCCCCAATCCCTCCCAGCATCAGAGTCTTTTCCAATGAGTTAACTCTTCACATGAGGTGGCCAAAGTACTGAAGTTTCAGCTTTACCATCATTCCTTCCAAAGAATACCCAGGGCTGATCTTCTTCAGAATGGACTGGTTGGATCTCCTTGCAGTCCAAGGGACTCTCAAGAGTCTTCTCCAACACCACAGTTCAAAAGTATCAATTCTTCAGTGCTCAGCCTTCTTCACAGTCCAACTCTCACATTCATACATGACCACAGGAAAAACCATCAATTTCCTTTAATCTGGACTGCCTCTTAAAACTGGATTATCTCTGTTTTTCTCCTATCCTTCATCATATATACCCTTAAAAGTATCCCAGTAGTAACTAATACTAATTTGAAGCTGAAAGCAGCTCAAGTATTGATTGTGTATATATTCAGATTCCTATAGAAGAACTGTACAAAAAAGATTATTACCTGGATTATCACGATGGTGTGATCACTCATCTAGAGCCAGACATCCTGGAGTGTGAAGTCAAGTGGGCCTTAGTAAACATCACTACGAACAAAGCTAGTGGAGGTGATGAAATTCCAATTGAGCTATTTCAAATCCTGAAAGATGATGCTGTGAAAGTGCTGCACTCAATATGACAGCAAATTTGGAAAACTCAGCAGTTGCCACAGGACTGGAATAGGTCAGTCTTCATTCCAATCCCAAAGAATGGCAATGTCAAAGAATGCTCCAACTACCACAAAATTACACTCATCTCACATGCTAGTAAAGTAATGCTCAAAATTCTCCAAGCCAGGTTTCAGCAATATGTGAACCATGAACTTCCTGATGTTCAAGCTGGTTTTAGAAAAGGCAGAGGAACCAGACATCAAATTGCCAACATCCGCTGGATCATGGAAAAAGCAAGAGAGTTCCAGAAAAACATCTATTTCTGCTTTATTGACTATGCCAAAGCCTTTGNCAACAAAAGGAAATGTTGACATATATATTAACTATGAAACTGGTTGTAAGTTTAATCTCATGTTAATTATAAAATAAACTACTTTGTGACTCTCATAAGTCAAATATTATATTACTAAAAATATTAAAGGAGCTACATTATATAAAATGGTTTGCACAGCCAAAATCCTCTGTCTCCCAGAATCTGGGTTCTAGGCTTTTTTTTGAGACACACAGCTCTTTCAGGCTGCTGAATTCAGAGACAGCAACTTAATGGGAATTATATTTAGTAGGAAAAATGAGACTCTTACTCCCCTAGGCATGTGCACATACCAGCACACGCATACACGCACATTCATAATAACACAAGCTTCCCAGACTCCTGTTTTGGGGCTGACACCCTTGTTGCCCTTTAACACATTCAGTAACAGAATTCCATTTTATAACTCTGCTTCAGTTGAGTTCAGTTCAGTTCAGTTCAGTCGCTCAGTCGTGTCCGACTCTTTGCGACCCCATGAATTGCAGCACACCAGACCTCCCTGTTCATCACCATCTCTCGGAGTTCACTCAGACTCACGTCCATCGAGTCCATGATGTCATCCAGCCATCTCATCCTTTGTCACCCCCTTCTCCTCCTGCCCCCAATCCCTCCCAGCATCAGAGTCTTTTCCAATGAGTTAACTCTTCACATGAGGTGGCCAAAGTACTGAAGTTTCAGCTTTACCATCATTCCTTCCAAAGAATACCCAGGGCTGATCTTCTTCAGAATGGACTGGTTGGATCTCCTTGCAGTCCAAGGGACTCTCAAGAGTCTTCTCCAACACCACAGTTCAAAAGTATCAATTCTTCAGTGCTCAGCCTTCTTCACAGTCCAACTCTCACATTCATACATGACCACAGGAAAAACCATCAATTTCCTTTAATCTGGACTGCCTCTTAAAACTGGATTATCTCTGTTTTTCTCCTATCCTTCATCATATATACCCTTAAAAGTATCCCAGTAGTAACTAATACTAATTTGAAGCTGAAAGCAGCTCAAGTATTGATTGTATATATATTCAGATTCCTATAGAAGAACTGTACAAAAAAGATTATTACCTGGATTATCACGATGGTGTGATCACTCATCTAGAGCCAGACATCCTGGAGTGTGAAGTCAAGTGGGCCTTAGTAAACATCACTACGAACAAAGCTAGTGGAGGTGATGAAATTCCAATTGAGCTATTTCAAATCCTGAAAGATGATGCTGTGAAAGTGCTGCACTCAATATGACAGCAAATTTGGAAAACTCAGCAGTTGCCACAGGACTGGAATAGGTCAGTCTTCATTCCAATCCCAAAGAATGGCAATGTCAAAGAATGCTCCAACTACCACAAAATTACACTCATCTCACATGCTAGTAAAGTAATGCTCAAAATTCTCCAAGCCAGGTTTCAGCAATATGTGAACCATGAACTTCCTGATGTTCAAGCTGGTTTTAGAAAAGGCAGAGGAACCAGACATCAAATTGCCAACATCCGCTGGATCATGGAAAAAGCAAGAGAGTTCCAGAAAAACATCTATTTCTGCTTTATTGACTATGCCAAAGCCTTTGACTGTGTGGATCACAAT
>SJYW01016377.1:229941-250867 GCA_006410735.1 Raphicerus campestris | reverse complement strand
GGAAGAAGCACAAGCTGGAATCAAGATTTCCGGGAGAAATATCAATAACCTCAGATATGCAGATGATACCGCCCTTATGGCAGAAAGTGAAGAGGAACTAAAAAGCCTCTTGATGAAAGTGAAAGAGGAGAGTAAAAGAAGTTGGCTTAAAACTCAACATTCAGAAAACGAAGATCATGGCATCCGGTCCCATCACTTCATGAGAAATAGATGGGGAAACAGTGGAAACAGTGTCAGATTTATTTTGGGGGGCTCCAAAATCACTGCAGATGGTGACTGCAGCCATGAAATTAAAAGACACTTACTCCTTGGAAGAAAAGTTATGACCAACCTAGATAGCATATTAAAAAGCAGAGACATTACTTTGCTGACTAAGGTCCGTCTAGTCAAGGCTATGGTTTTTCCTGTGGTCATGTATGGATGTGAGAGTTGGACTGTGAAGAAGGCTGAGCGCTGAAGAATTGATGCTTTTGAACTGTGGTGTTGGAGAAGACTCTTGAGAGTCCCTTGGACTACAAGGAGATCCAACCAGTCCATTCTGAAGGAGATCAGTCCTGGGTGTTCTTTCAAAGGAATGATGCTAAAGCTGAAACTCCAGTATTTTGGCCACCTCATGTGAAGAGTTGACTCATTGAAAAAGACTCTGATGCTGGGAGGGATTGGGGACAGGAGGAGAAGGGGACGACCGAGGATGAGATGGCTGGATGGCATCACGGACTCGATGGACGTGAGTCTGAGTGAACTCCAGGAGTTGGTGATGGACAGGGAGGCCTGGTGTGCTGCGATTCATGGGGTCACAAAGAGTTGGACATGACTGAGCAACTGAACTGAACTGATAGATTACCCAGAAAAATTATTTCTGAAGTCAGTGGTTTGTTTTGAAGAAAAAGCTCTAGCAATCTTTCTCTACTGCAAGTGACACAAAGGTCATTTTGCCTTTATAAACTATGTAATTAAAGATTGCATGCTCTCGTACAGTTCCATCTTCATGCTACAAGTGACCAAATTTCTAGTCTACTTACAACAACTTAGGAAATAAGAAAAATAGAACATGTCCTGATTATGACATGTCAGAAGGTTAGAGCCTTTCTACTGTGATAAATCCAACACCCCAGAGCACTCTCATGCTGCCATCTCAGTTATGTCTTATATTATGTACACTCTGTTGTTAGTAATGAGATACAGAACAAGAAGAATCACTTTCTTTGTTGCCATAGCTTATCACTTCCAAAAGTATCATCTACAGTTCTTTTTCAAAGCATGCAGATATTTTGCTAAAATGTGGACTATTTGGCCAAGGTCATTTCAAAACTGGGCATGTTAATGCCCCATAAAAACCTTAGAAGAGAATGTGTGGCCTTCAAAACCTGTTAAAATGTCATTACTGCCAAGAATGTGATATATGGGATAATTAGTGACTGTATTCACCATGGATGCTATAAGCCTGTATTCTGGAATGTTATAGAGCAAGTATTCTCAGCATAGTTGAAATAATTTGGCATCCTTCTTTATGACCAACTCTAAAATGAGTAGGCCACAAACAAACACAGTGAAAATTAAATTAAAAATAACTTCTTGTTCTCTCATTGTTCGTTTAGTTCATTCTCTGTAAATTTTAGAGCAGGATTTTTTTTTCTTCAATCTTGAACAGAATATAGTTGCTCTATTCTCAAGAAATGGATTAGTGTCCACTCTCAATGGCTGTCAAGCTGCTCAGTCTCCAGTTATCATTGATCTAGGCAAACTGTCTCTGAGTAAGAAATACACCTCAATGAATTTTGAGGCAATCACTCCAGCAAACTAAAATTTTTAATATGACCACCTTTCACCTTTATATTTTCCTTAACTAAAGCTCAAACAATTTTTTTAATGCCATTAGTATGATCTCCTGTTCTTTGTCAAAGTAAAGGAGCTGCTTTTTAATTACTAAGAATTTATTAATTCAGACATGTATTAGTTTAGCCAAAACATTCATTTGATTTTTTTCCCATACCATCTTGAAGAAAAACAAAATGAATCTCTTGGCCAACCCAATATTAGACCAGCAGCTGGCAAACTAGAGCTCCTGGGCCAATCCAGCCCACTTCCTGTATCTATAAATGAATTTTTACCAGGACATATTCACTCCCATTCATTTATGTATTTTCTTTAATTTCTTTCTCAGTACAGAGTTGAGTGGTTGTGATAGAGATGAGTGGTTGTGACAGAGATCACACAAAGCCTAAAACATCCACAAGACAGCCTTTAAAAATTAGTTTCCCAACCCGATATTAAATAGATATTTACTGAACACCTGCTTTATACTAAACACAGTACTGGACACTGAAAATATAGCTGTAATAAAAGTTCATAATTAGAGTCTGGTATATTTAGGTAGCAGAAAATATGAGTAGGAAGACTAACGACATGTTATATAAAGTACTCAGAGTGACAGTGTAAGATCAGAAAAGGAAGGCATTCTCCATAATAAAAATATTAAGCAAATCTATTATGTATTCCTGAGCAGAAGAAGAAAGGCTCAAAACTTTAACTACTCTCTTAGTTCTTATGACTCCTGCTCTTATTGTCTTCAAGGACCACATGATTGGAGAAACTATCTATCAGTATTCCACCCGGGATTATATTTCAAAGTGATATCTGACCAAGGAGAGAAAAAAAAATCAATTTTTTATGTGATTCTCTAAGGCTTTTGTGCTACCTGAAAATTATTTTATATATTTCTTTTACAGTGGTAAATAAGAATATCCAATTTTTCTTTGCACTGTGAAGGTTAAGCACAGAGATGTGGATGACATTGTCAACATTTATGTACAATTTATTTGTATTTTGTTTCTTTGAAACAATGATTATGTGGTTATTTCCAGCTAACTGATCTCTCTGACAGTAAACCAGCCATCTTGTAACTGGTCTGACCTAACCCACTTTGAACCTTGACTTTGATGTTCACAGATATAAAAATACAAAACAAAACAATTAAGCTATGCATAGCAGTCTAGTTTTAGAAACATAAATCTGAAATACACATAAATAGCATTAATGTGTCTAAGAAGCAATGCACAAACTACTGTCCTTGTCTTTTTTGACCTTCAAAGTATTAGAAGGATGGGTTTTCTTCTGACCGTAGAATCATGATCTTCTATACTGTAAAAAACTTCAATGTCCAAAACATAGGCAAACTTAAATTTTTTTGGTCTTAATGACTGTGTTTTTGTGTTTTGTGTGCATGTCTGTGTGTGTGTTGGTTTTTATTTCTTTAAATCACGACTCATTCAGGTACTCTACGAAGTTTTCAGGAGAAACTTCTAAGAGGTCAAGTCTACTGTCCAAATAGGTGTAAGTAGTTTGATGTTAAGTGCAACCATTAAATAATAACATTTTTATTATAACTGTTATACCCTCTTCTAGAAGTTATGTCAAGTGACGTATCATAAAAACTTGGCTACAAGATGTCTGCAAATATTAGTAGAAGATTAAAAGCAGGGATTCATAAGTAATATGGAAGAGCAGGAAATAGCCAATGATTGAAAAATTAGTAAACATATTAGTTACACATGAGTGAGTAAATGCATCAGAGGGAAACCAAGGAAATGTAATTTAATGAAGAGATGTAGTTTCTATAATGCAAAAGTTATTTTTAATTATTTTAGAATAACATTAAGTTTGTGACTGAGTTAATA
Source organism: Raphicerus campestris (assembly GCA_006410735.1). Classification (NCBI taxonomy): domain Eukaryota; kingdom Metazoa; phylum Chordata; class Mammalia; order Artiodactyla; family Bovidae; genus Raphicerus; species Raphicerus campestris. The sequence goes on along the minus strand of SJYW01016377.1, from coordinate 247,190 downwards.
ATACAATGTCCAGCACAGTGGGTCGGAGAAGGCAATGACAACCCACTCCAGTACTCTTGCCTGGAAGATCCCATGGACGGAGGAGCCTGGAAGGCTCCAGTCTGTGGGGTCACTGAGGGTCAGACACTACTGAGTGACTTCACTTTCACTTTTCACTTTTATGCATTGGAGAAGGAAATGGCAATCCACTCCAATGTTCTTGCCTGGAGAATCCCAGGGAAGGGGGAGCCTGGTGGGCTGCCATCTGTGGGGTCGCACAGAGTCGGACACGACTAAAGCGACTTAGCAGCAGTAGCAGCAGCAGCAGCACAGTGAGTGTTTAACTATGTGTTAAATAAATGGCCAGGTTAGTGTAAAGCTAGTTCTGATGGAGTTTATTGTCCAAGTTTAACACTAGTTAAATTTTCTGTGGGTAGCTAATGAGGACATAACGTTGACAAGGCAATTTTGTATGAATTTTATTCCACAGAAGATTCTGTTGTCTTTTTTTTATAGTATTATACTCTCTTCACATTTTCTAAGTTATCTTATACTGATGACATTATCATATGAAATAGTTGAATACTTTAGTTAGCTCAACATCAAGGTATACAAGTTATCACAACTAAAATAACTATTTCATCTTCATGAAATCTGCTCAGCTATCTCTATCCCAAATTTTTGGATCTCACTCTCTTACATTATTCTCATTTTAAAATAAGATATACTGAAAGGGTGAGAATTCAATTTAGATTGTGATTCAGACACCTGCAGTATCAGCATTCTGATTTCCTTAAATCTTCAACATACAAACAAAGAAAAAGGCTTTGCCAGGGAATTTATAAAAGACTCATACAATTTGTGATGCAACTTAATCTAGATTTGTGCTTAATAGCATTATACAGTATATATTCTCTTATAACTTGATTTTTAGCTCAGTATTACATTTTTATGAGTCATTCTTATTGATGCACATAATAGTATTTGCATCATTTTGATTGATAATATTCTATTGTATAGATATCTGATTTATTTATACATCTAATTATTAACAATTGAAACTCATTTGCATATACAGTGTTTTTTAGTAAAAATTTTATGATACAGTTGTTCAAACTGAGATAAGAGAACCATTAGTGGAAGATGAAATCAAATTAGTAATATATAACATAAACCATATGAAAAAGCTACATGATAGAACTAAAAATATTAGAACATTAGACACAGTAGCAATAATGATTGTTTTATGACATTTTATCCCCATGTATGTTGTGTACATGGTTACAATGTAAAGCTCATAAAAAGATTTGAAGAAGTTCTACATCAACTATACTGTTCAGCTTCAGGAAAATTAATGCAGTGATGTATATTTCCTCTATAATAATTTCCATTTCTCCATATCTTCACCAACACCTGTCAATGCAAATTTTGCTATTAAGAGGATGTATATTGGGGCATTCCCTCTGTTTATACTTTTAGGTTGCTATATGAGTGAAAATATACTTTCTTGAGAATATCAATAATTTATCTGTAATANCAGTGATGTATATTTCCTCTATAATAATTTCCATTTCTCCATATCTTCACCAACACCTGTCAATGCAAATTTTGCTATTAAGAGGATGTATATTGGGACATTCCCTCTGTTTATACTTTTAGGTTGCTATATGAGTGAAAATATACTTTCTTGAGAACATCAATAATTTATCTGTAATATCACTGGATTCTTCATTTCTTTATGGGAAGTTTTAAACAATGTATCCATTTCATCCAGGTTTCCAAATTTACTGACAAAAGCATTCATAATTTTCTAATTTTTATAACTCCTGCTTCATCTATATCTGCTTATTTTTCATTCTTACTATTTTTATATATTATACCTCTTTATCTTTGATTCATCATTCCAGGGCTGTATCTGTTTTATGAGCTTAAAAAAAAAAAAACTTTTGCCATGTTGATTCTATCTCCTGCATTTCTGATGTCTCTTTCATTAAGCTCTTCTTTTGTTTTTATTGTTTGATGATAAAGTGCTCATACCTCTACTGACNCTATACAGCACTGATGATAAAACATCTAGGTTAAAGATGAAAAGTTTCTCCACATTGAGGAACACCCAGAGAGGTTCACTGAGTTACATGGAGAAGAGAAGAGAGAGGGGGTAGTTAGAGGTGACTGGAATGAGATGAGGTGGGATCAAAAGAGGAGAGAGCAAGCTAGCCAGTAATCATTTCCTTATGTGTGCTCCTCAGTCTGGACCACTCAGAGATGTTCATGGAGTTATACAGGGAAGAGGAGAGGGAGGAAGTAGAGAGAGGTGGCCAGGAGGATAAAAGAGGGAAATGAAAAGGAGAGAGACAGATTCAGCCAGTAACCAGTTCCCTAAGTGTTCTCCATTATCTGGAACACATAGAGATTCACAGAGTTGGGTAGAGAANGGAAGTAGAGAGAGGTGGCCAGGAGGATAAAAGAGGGAAATGAAAAGGAGAGAGACAGATTCAGCCAGTAACCAGTTCCCTAAGTGTTCTCCATTATCTGGAACACATAGAGATTCACAGAGTTGGGTAGAGAAGAGAAGGGTGAGGGAGGAGACAGAGACAACCTGGTGGAGAAAAAGGAGAGTCCAAAGGAGGAGAGAGTGGTCAAGCCAGTAATCTCACTCTCAGGTAAAATTGGGTACTGAAGATTGGATTTTTAAATGTACAAATTTGACAACAAATACCAAAAAGCAAAGATTAAAAATCTTGAGGTTGGATTTTCAAAAATACAATATTAAATAAAAGAAGAACAAGAAGAAAGAAAAAAGTCATGAGAATTATTTTAAAAAAAAAAAACCACCGCCACAAAAATACATATATACAGCGTTTGCTTTAAAAATAGGGTCTTTTTTTTTTTGAAAAGTGATAGTTTATAAAAATTAAAATTAAAGGAAAAATAGAGGACTTAAAATGTTTTTAAAGTGAAAAAGAAAAGAAAAAAAGCAATCAAACAACAACATAAACAAAAAGTTTTTTAAAAAGAGAATGGTTGTAAAAATAGTAAAGATATTTCTGGGACTTTCTCTGGTGTTGTGGGCAGTGTGGGGTCACTTCTAAGGCAGTTCCCTTTGTTTAGCTTCTTCTTTTTACTGGTCTCTTCAGTGTCTGATTTCTGCCCTGACACAAGGAGGGCGGTGGTGGNGGCAGTGTGGGGTCGCTTCTAAGGCAGTTCCCTTTGTTTAGCTTCTTCTTTTTACTGGTCTCTTCAGTGTCTGATTTCCGCCCTGACACAAGGGGGGCGGTGGTGGACACTTCTTTTTTTTTTTTAGGCTCACTTGTTCAGTCGCGCTGTGAGGAGGGAGGGATGCTGCAAACAAAAAACACTGGTGTGTGCTCGCAGTGTCTCAGCCACGCTGGGCATGTCCCTGCACACGGCGTATCCCACTCAGGCTCTATGTTGCTCTGCCAGGAACTGTCTGAGGCCGGCCCTAGGCTGCATGCACCTCCCTCCCTGGTCAAAGCAGCTCAGGCTCGGCTCTCAGGTAGCCCTCAGAGGTGCAGATTAGGTTGGGCCTGCATTTTGCGCCCTTCCCAGAACCGAGTAGCTCAGGTGTTGGCAAGCATGGTCACTACGACTGATCACCTTTCCCATCCCTGCTGCTCAGTTTTCTGGGTGTACCGCTGGTGCCCCTTGTCAGGCAGATAGTGACTGTCCAGAACCCCAAGAAATCTTAGTTAGCAAAGAAGCCTGCTTGCAGTTTGGTAGGTAAAGTCTCTCCGGGGCTGTGATTGCCCCCTTCCAGCCCTTACGGCTCTGGCCGCCTGTCACCGGTGGGGATGGTCTGCAGCTGGCTGTTTCTGTTCCATCCTTTGTTCTGTGCATGGTCCTGATGGTGTCTTATGTTACAGCGTTTCATGTGGTAGCTTTCCCAGTTTGGTGTTCTAGCCCATGTTAGTTTGCTCTGGTTGCATTCGGGGCATTCTGTCCCAATTCTTAGAAAGCACTGCAGCCCATGCCTCCCTGCCCAGCCCCCACTTGCTAGTGGTGGATGTAGGCATCTGTGCTGCTTCTCCACTGGGGGAGTTACCATTGGGCTCATAATCTGTTGTGTTTAACTATTTATTTATTTTTCTTCCCTGTTATGTTGTCCTCTGTACTTCCAAGGCTCACCACAGACTCGGCAGTGAGAGTGTTTCCTGGTATTTGGAAACTTCTCTCTTTTTAAGACTCCCTTCCCGGGATGGAGCTCCCTCCCTACCTCCTTTGTCTTTTTTTCATCTTTTATATTTTTCCTACCTGTTTTTGAAGACAATAATCTGCTTTTCTGGGTGCCTGATGTCTTCTGCCAGCATTTAGAAGTTGTTTTGTAGAATTTACTCAGCATTGAAATGTTCTTTTGATAAATTTGTGGAGGAGAAAGTGGTGTCCCCATCCTATTCCTCTGCCATCTTAGGACCACCCCCCCCAGAAGAAATATTAAAAAGAGACCATATGAAAGACACAGTATGGTGCTTAAAATTTCAAAGGAAACTCAACAACTGGAGATACCATTTTCTTACAAAGCGCACACTAATAATGATTGAATATATGAAGAAATGAGGAAATGAAAGTCTCTCAGACATGTCCGACTCTTTGTGACCCCAAGGACAATATAGTACATGGAATTCTCCAGGCCAGAATACCGGAGTGGGTAGCCTTTCCCTTCTCCAGGGGATCTTCTCAACCCAGGGAACAAACCCAGGCTTTCCATATTTATGCTCTGTATTTTGGCTCATAAAATGGAGAACAGTTTAACTTGGGACTACATCTTCTATTAACATTAAACTAGGAAACAGGGGTGACCTGTGCACTAAAGACAACTCTAAAAGTTGGGCACAATCTAAAATAGATTTTTTTTAAAGACTTCAAAAATATATTAAATTTTAGAAGAACACACTGGCCCTGCTCTGGGAAAGAATTTGTGCTGAAGAACTTGATCCACACTTTCAAGTAACTTTTGCTTCTGAGATATTGAGAGGCTGAATGTCACTTGTGAGTCACAGCTACAGAGAGCTAAGAGGAAAGGCATTTGAATCCAGGGTCAGAGAGGGATAAGGAGCTATTTAACCTTATTCTCTCTAAGTGGGGAACCAAAACTGTTGTTCCCAGAAATAAGAATAAACCAGATAAAGACAGGCACTTGCAAGCACTGTAGCTCAGCTCAATTTCAATTTCAAAATTTTATTCACATAATTCCCAGCATGTTAGAATTCCCAGTTAAATGGCATTAACAAAAGAAAAAAACATTTCTGGTGGAAGATAACATTGTCCTGAGCTTCAGATTGATTTCACAATCAATTTTGAAAATAAAATATCACACCCCAAATGATATGAGGCACCATGAGAGGGAAAAAAAAAAATCAGCATGAGAAGCAATATAAGCAGTCCCACTGAAGAAGATAGATACAGCAAGTATGTGATAGAATTTAAAATAGTTTATTTGCTCTATGCAGAAAGAGAAAAGACATTATTAAAAATTATTTGCAATAAGAACTTCTTTAAAAGATATACTAGAAACAAAATGGAGAAGGAAATGGCAACCTCTTCCAGCACTCTTGCCTGGAGAATCCCATGGACACAGGGGTTCTGATGGGCTATACAGTCTATGGAGTCACAAAGAATCAGACACACCTAAGCGACTAACACACACACAGGAACAAAAAGTGGCTTTTTAGCTCCTCTTCACTCATTACTGTTCAGTAAATAATTTTTTAAAAGCTGTCCTATAGGTATGTGAAATTTCCCTTGAAGAAAATAACTCATCATTGATATGTAGATATAGATGGTTCATTAATTCTGAGTCTTGGAAACACTGTACATTGTATATTTTCCTGGAAATCTGTTTTTACTAGCAAGTTGACTAGCAAACTGTTTTTAAGTAACATTCTTAAAATTTGGCCCTCTCTTTCCCAATATAAATAATATTTACTGTCAGTTAAATAAAGATAAATGGATTTATAATAAAAGTGAAAAATTGCTTTGTCTCTATGTCTAATAGGCTCTATGTTTAAGCTGCTGCTGCTGCTGCTAAGTCGGTACAGTCATGTCTGACTCTGTGCGACCCCATAGACGGCAGCCTATCAGGCTCCACTGTCCCTGAGATTCTCCAGGCAAGAACACTGGAGTGGGTTGCCATTTCTTTCTTCAATGCATGAAAGTGAAAAGTGAAAGTGAAGTCACTCAGTCATGTCCAACTCTCAGCGACCCATGGACTGCAGCCCACCAGGCTCCTCTGTTCATGGGATTTACCAGGCAAGAGTACTGGAGTGGGGTGCCATTGCCTTTACAGATCAGTAACGTCCTTAAATTTAGTAATCAAGTTACTTAAGTTGTTTGCATTCTCTTAAAAATAGAAATACAACAAAATTTAACAGGGCTCAAATATTCTTGTATAAGATGCCCTTTTTTTTTGTATTTTTAAAGATTTATTATTCTCTAGTGGCTTGTTATTTATCATAGGACAATGCCATCTTCTGGAATGTTGGCATGTTTTCCCATTGACTTTCTAGGCAGGTGACCAAGCTTCTTTGGAAAAAACTGCTTTTTGATTCTGGCCAACTTACTGTTATAGTAGTGCTTACCACTAACATTCATAAAGGAGTAACGCTGCCAAGTATTTCAAACTTCAGAGGACATCTGAAACTTATTGTTCAGTGCTTTCTTGAAACACCTTCATGAACGTTTGATACCACTGTAAAACACACTGCCTGCCGTGTCTGAACTGTAAACAAAGGATGACTGCTCACTGCCCCATCTTGAAAGAGATTTTTATACTCATTAACTCAGTGACATTGTCGTGGAGGTGCTCAGAAGGGAATCTGGGATTTTTTTTTTTTTTTTGCATCGTAGCCAGCAAACATCAAAATATTCCTTATTTATTATCCTCCTGAAATTATTGTCATAATGCAATTATGTAAATGAGGACTTGCAATCACACTGAGTATTTGTTCCGGTTTTGAGGCAAATACTTATTAGATAGAGCAGTTTAAAGAAAACAAGGACTCAACCACCAACAGAATTCAGGGAATGTGAAAGAGCATGAGAAATTCCCATTGGAACTGTTCCCAACGTGTTGCATAAATAAAGGTAGGATTTGTTGAAGATTCCCTTCTACCCCCTCCATTTTCTGAGGGAAAAAAAAAAAAGCCTGCTTAGTTTGAGGAATGAAGTATGGCTCAGGCAGTCATCCCCAGCTCTTCTGTCCTGAGTTCTGGGGGGATTGTGTGTGTGTTTTCTTTTTAGATCCCCCATTTCTCTAGCTTTCTCCAGGGGCTACTCACACCCCTCCTCAAATCCACAAAGGATTTCCAGCAGAGAGCAGCTGGTGCCCTGTGTTGGCTGCTTTCCCCGGACTCAGGGGGGCTTTCACAGGAAATCAATGGCTGCTTATTTTCCCCTCTACTGTGGTTTTCTGTGCGGACTGACATGGCCCCAACCATACCAATCCATTCTGCAGAGCTATTTCCATTCAGATGTGCCTCTTTATAAACAGCGGAAATTAGTGGAGGGCCAGTGTCAAACTGCTTGTCACATCTTGTTTTCAATCTGTTGAAATCAGGTTTATAGTGCCCTATTGAGAAACCTAGGCTCCTTTTGAGTTGCACAATACATTTCAGGAGTTCTATCAGGCGAGAAATGCCGAACTTCACGTTGCTATTAAAAAATAATCAAAATGATTAGGCTTTTGAATTTTTTTGGAAGGAACTTATTTGCATGGAATTTGCTGTCTTAATTGCACAACATCATTTATTCCTGGTTATTCATCTCTCTGGTGTGTAAAAGTATTCCTAGTTCATCTGTCAGTAGGAGAGCCGTGTAGTGTGAATGTGTTCTGGTGATTTAGTAGCAATGAATGAATGACTAACCAAGTACTGAGGGCATGAATACAGTCAATATCACACCATACCATGCTGGTATCCCTCAAGCCATCAAACAAATAGTAATTAACATTTCTTGAATGCATGGCATGGACCTAGGCCACCAGTAAGTGCTTCATAACCCATTCAATTCTCATAACACTCTGAGGTAGTCACTATTATGATTCCCATTTTATAGATGAGGTAATTGAGGTTTAAACTGATAAAGTAATTTTCTCAAAGTGTCAGAGTCAGAGGTGAGCCAAAGACTCTAACTCCAGAGACCACAAAGCAACCCTTATGCAATACTGACCCCTTGTAAAATACAGTTGATTTAGCTTCAGGGTCATTTTTAATATTAAGTGTATAAATGCATCCAGAAAGCTAAGGAGTTCCTAGATTTGAACCTGACATTGGATGATCACAGTCTATGGATAAAAATGTAAAACTTGTTTCATTTGTTTAGTGTCTTAGACTCAGTTCAGAGACTTCCATGAGAAAATAGCAAGTTTCAATACAGTACCAAACTGTGATGAAAGAGAGGGTTAGCCGGGCTTGAAATAAGAAGATAAAGGGAGGGGAAGGACGTTCTCTGTAACAGGGTGAAGCAGAAGTACTTTTGGGAGCAACCCACATGGGATCAAGAGTGCAGATTCACAGAAATACTTTCTCTATGCATTGTTCCTAATAGGAATAACTGCTCCTACTGGAGAGGAACACTGTTTCCAATAAAAACAACGCAATGTTTCTGATAGGACCTGGAGACTGTTAAGAGGGAGTATCATCCACTGGGATACCCTCTGAGGTTTAGACAGGGCTGACATCTGTAACATGAGGCTTGCCCTCCCATCCAATGTAAAGCAACGGTTCCTCTTTTTTTCTAAATAAAAAATATTTAAGGAATTAGTCCTCAAAGGCAAAATAATATTAAGACAAAACCTTTGCTGTTTGAAGGGTTTTGTGGCGGAAGGGGGAAAGAAAAAAATATCATAAACAAACTTGAAATCTAAGATCTTCTTTCTTTCCATAGATAACCATCATTGTAAGTAATGTAAATAATAACTAGCACATATCTTTATACTTTTACTACCTGAATATGTATACATACTACCTGAATATGCATTCTTAATATGCATTTGTTTTGTTCTGTAACAAATTTAGTAGGCTTCACTGGTGGCTCAGACAGTAAAGAATCTGCCTGCAATGCAGGAGACCTGGGTTCAATCCCTGGGTCAGGAAGATCACCTGGAGGAGGGCATGACAACCCATTTCAATATTTTTGCCTGGAGAATCGCCATGGATAGAGGAGCCTGATGAACTACAGTCCATGGGGTCATAAAGAGTTGGACACGACTGAACGCTTAACACTTTATAACAAATTAATGTCATCTGTTTTGGAAAATTTCCAAATAATACCATACTATACATAAAATGTAGCTTATTCATTCCATTCTACTTTATGTTTTGAAAATCTAGGTTGAATATTATACAGTTGACCCTTGAACAACATGTGACAACTGGGCAAATGCACTTATACCTGAATTTTTTAAACAGTAAATACTATAGCTCCACAGGCCATAGGCTTGTTAAATCCTTGAATGTGCTGAGCTTGTGCATAGTTGCTCCACTGTGCACGGCTCTTTGTGACCCCATGGACTGTAGCCCGCTAGGCTCTTTTGTCCATGGGATTCTCCAGGCAAGAATATTGGAGTGGGTTGCCATGCCCTCCTCCAGGGGATCTTCCCAACTCAGGGATCAAATTCAGGTCTCCCACATTGCAAATGGATTCTTTACCATCTGAGCCACCAGGGAAGCATAAGATTACTGGGGTGGGGAGCCTATCCTTTCTCCCGGGGATCTTCCTGACCCAGGAATTGAACTGTGGTCTCCTGAATTCCAGGAGGATTTTTTGCCAGCTGAGCTACCAGAGAAGCTCAAATCCTCCGATATGGAACTGTAAATAAAGAACTGCTTATTCAGAGGACTGGGAAACTTTTAACTTGAATTTTTCAGCATCATGTAGGGTAGGTGCCCTACCCACTCCATGCTGCTCAAAGTTCAACAGCAGATATTCTTGAACACTTAGGAATATATTATCATCTATTACTGTGTTTGCTACTAGGTATTTGTTTGGCTTCCGGTTTGTGTGGTTTCTATTACAAATAATAGTACAATGTAGAACTGTCCAAATGCCCCTTGTACAATGTGCAATAGTTATTTTTAGGAAACATTGCTAGGAATGACAATGCTAGGTCATGAATTATGTGCAATTTTTAATTTCAGTATATTTGTCCATATTGTTTCCCTAAGTAGCTGTAGCAATGTATACAGCTTCCAGTAATTAAGAGTTCTCATTTCCCAGTGGCCTCTCAACATATATTGTAATTGTTTTTGCAATATGATATATGAAGAAATGGTGTAGTTTACATTTTCTTTTCAAATTATTAGTGAAGTTGGAGTTGAGCAGAATCCTGCAGCCCATCCCACCCCCACCCTCAATTTCCTTGGTTTCAGGGTACAAAACCAAGCAGTTAATGACTAGGACAATAGTCACAGACTCAGTATCTGATACACATCCCAGAGCTGTTTTACACATTCTGTAGCTGCCACCAGAGGGGGAAAAAGCTAACTGCATAATGACCGGACTGCGGCCATGACACAGGCTGCTCCGCCTGGAGCAGTGCTGGGTCTATGGTTCACAGTTCTGAGACTAGGCTTCAGGAGAATGGGATTAACATTATAGCTCATAATAATCTCTATCTTTGTGGGCATCAAAATAATTGTACCTTGTTCTGCATGTATATGTTAGTGAAAAACTATAATTGTAGGGAAGGGCTGCTATAGATTCAGGCTGATATCTTACACTCTGAGAATATGGACCCTATGTCAACATGAAGAAGTTACAGAAGATGATAGACCTTCACACCGAATTCCATAGAAAAGGAATGATGTTCTAAAAAGTGGGTATTTGTAAGCAGCTCTTTGCAGGAGACCACTCTCAGTAGGAAGTTTCATTTCTTGTCACTTCAGCAAAGCTTCAGCAAAGCTATATGTAATTAACTTTTAAATCAGGCATATTCTACCCATACTCTACTCATCACCAGCACACCTTTCAAATCTTTTAAGCACACAATACCTTGCCTAACTTGTCAGTTCTTTTCATAGATCAAGTAGAAATGAAGAATAAATAAATAACAGATGACCAGATCTCCTCCCAACCTTTCCATTCAATCATCTCTTGAATAAACTGTGTAACCAAACTGTGTGAATAAGACAGCATCTAGAAGACTGCAAGAAATCACTGAACCTGCATGCAGGAGAAGAGGGTAATGATTCTGACCCTTCATCTCAGTGATTAACTGTGATTACTTCCCTTTTTTCCTTTAAAACTTTCATGGCCACACAGAGTCTTCACAGGTGGTTTTGTGGGGCTGCAGAGTCCACCATCTCCCCAGATAGCCAGCACTGTAACTAAAGGAACTTTTCCTTTCTATCAACATTTGTGAGTATTGATCTTCTAAGTGGTGAGCAGTGAATGGGACCCTCGATTTGATAACAAGGTTAAAGATCTTTATTATGATTACAACCATTCAGGTTTTCATCTTTTACCTGTTCATCTAAATTCAGTTATAATGTGGTTTACTCATTTGCATAAATTCATGACACAAATTTATACTCATAAATACATTGCATGTGTGTGTGATTTATACCTATTTCAAATATATTCTCTGAATCAGTTCTTTTTTCCTTTTAATGTCTCAATTTTACAATAGGCTCAGATTAAAATGTAGTTTTATAGATGATTTTCTTTTTGAGATATAGTTTTTCCATGTCTCACTTAAGAAATTCTTGTGAAGATGAAGATAATGAGGATCTCTTCCTATATATTGAGTAGTTCTGTAACTTCTGCATTATTGCTACATTTATAGTGTAAAGCACCAAAGAACTGATGCTTCTGAACTGTGGTGTTGGAGAAGACTCTTGAGAGTCCCTTGGACAGCAAGGAGATAGAACCAGTCCATCCTGAAGGAAATCAGTCCTGGATATTCATTGGAAGGACTGATGTTGAAGTTGAAATTCCAATACTTTGGCCACCTGATGCAAAGAGCTGACTTATTTGAAAATACCCTGATGCTCGGAAAGATTGAAAACAGGAAGAGAAGGGGATGACAGAGGATGAGATGGTTGGATGGCATCACCGACTTGATGGATATGAGTTTGAGTAAACTCTGGGAGTTGGTGATGGACAGGGAGGCCTGGCGTGCTGCAATGCATCCATAGTTTTGCAGAGTCAGACATGACTGAGTGACTGAACTGAACTGATGGTGTAAAATAGTGGATGGTAAAGAGGAATCTCATTCTGAAGACTTCATATTGGAAAAAGAATTCTTTTAAGTCAGTCTATGCAAGATGCTCACAGAAGAGGTAGACTTCATTTTAGCCTCAGAATTCATAAAGGTGAGTAAGTGGGCTCTGAGAGGACCTGTCCTTTGCTTTCTACTAAATTGTTCCAACTGCAAAATTCAGTGCTATCATTCTCTTAGTCAGTTGTCACTGTCAAAAAGTTGAGCTTCAAGTTGTCATATTATTATTTTATGTGAGGATGAATTATTATTTTTCTCTCTCTCCCTGCTGGGGTGGGGCTGGGATCCAGCAACAATTAAAATAATAAATTGGGGGCAAGTAATATGGTTTCTAGCACCAACATTTCCAATGACAAGCTATTTAACCTTGGGCAAGTTAATTAACTTCTTTTAAAAGTTCTCATCGAAGCCTGCCCTGACAGACTAACAAACTTGCCATGAGAACAAAAATAAAACAAAAAAGTCTCAAAAAATGTTGGCCTAAAGTAAGGTATTAATAATATTACAATTTATTTCATTCATCAGTACTTTTACCTAATCATTCCTAGACTGTCAGTTATAATCACCACATACGTACATGTGCATATATAAAAGTTGCAGAGCTTCTCAACTTTCTCAATCTTCCATGAATAAACATTATAGAATATATAACATTCTGCTTATCATTCTAACTATTAGTGTTTATTTTTACATAGTCTGCTTTGGCTTTCTAACTTCCCACTTCATTTTTTTTTTACTGAATGTCATCAATATTTCTTCCATTTTTTTCTCTTCAGTAGCCCACACACATACCAACTAAAAATGAATCTAACTCACTTTCCCTTTTTAAATTACTCTCAGCAACAAAAATATTAAATGCTCATTTTCTCTGGCCAACTGTCAATGTTTCAGTGAATATAATTGGGAAAAGTTCCATTTGCCCAGATTTGTATTATTTATTCCCTTACACTGACTGCTAAAATATATAAAAGAATAATGTTCAGGCTAAAAAAAAATGACCTAACAAAAGAAACCACTTGGTGATTTTCATTTAGAATTTTTAGGTATATCTATAAGACAGCTTCCTAAAATGCTATGGTTTGGTCTTGACTTAAAGGACAAAATAAGCCAGATGAATTTCTTATATCATAAATTACACAACACTGACTACCATGATGGGTTTATTGTTAAAATTTATCCCCAGAAGGTTAATACATCAATGCCTATCTTTCCCCAGTAGAGAAAAGCTTTCATTGTGGGGAAGTTGGAGAGAATGTACACAGACTGAAATATTTTATGCACCATATGTTCTCATGGAATTCTGAGTGCAGAGACCTAGACAATTCAAAACTAGGACTAATGATATCAAATACTTCTAAGGAGCCCACCGAGTTTCTTGGTGAGCTAAGCAACTGACATGTACTGCATTGCTTTCAGGACTCACTACTGATTTAACAATCAGAGTAGAAAAAGGACATCATCTCTTTGGTCTGTCCTTATCACATCAACAGCTATACTAACTGCCAAATGATAGGGATTGTCAAATCAGATGGTACTAAAAGCTGAACATCACTTGAGGTTTATGAAAAGAAGGTTCTAGAATTGAAGGGCAAGGCATAAGCAAGACTGGATACAAAAGAAAGCACAACCAAATGATTAAATTCTAATAAAAGTGATTTGGATCTAAAATTTCCTCCATACTAATACTTAATCAACTATGAAGGAAAAAGTTATTAAACATACAAGGACTTGGAAAACTTACACTCAAAGCTCTTTCTCAAACAATTTCATGAGAATATTTTAAGGCAAAATGAAAAAGATAAAAAGCAGAAGACATGGATCGGGTTTAAAATGTTAAAATATACTCCTCAGGAATAAAAAGGAAAGCAATTTCAGAAGGTGAGCTGTACAACAGACCAGTAAAATATATCTGAACTTAGAATAGAAAGACATAGATTATCTAGAATAATATGAAGTATGGTTAAGGTACCAGATACTCCTATAAATTTATATTAATCATATTTTTCCTTATTAGGAACAAGTCAGTGGCAAAGCTCTGTATCCATCACTTTAAATCTTTCTAGCTACTTGATTCACTACCTAATGTTTACATGATCATATTTTTATAAATATTACCTCGGCCTCAGTTAGACTCAAACTATAGTAAAGTTTGGAAGACTAAATTGTGTCTGTATATTATAAATATAGATTATATAAAATAATATATGGTATATTAAGTTTGCAAGATGTTGAAAGAGAGGCAGTGGGAAGTAGAGGAGAATACATTTTATCATCATAAATAGGTGATATAATCTTGACTAATAAAAATTATTATTACATTAGAATATCATGACACATTCATAATTGTCATCATAATATTCCTATTACATATGTTCATACTGATGACCAGTAGAAATATTTTAAATGGATTTGAGAGAAGTAATTTTGGAAATGTTTTAAGATTGAAAAAATGTATCATATTATATGTTAAAGAGTCTGTGACTATCTAAATTTGATAAATCAAGGAAATATGTACAAGTGGATTATTGCAATGTGGTAGCACCAAGCCTCACCAGAGGTATCACAAATAATGACATAAGGCAACTGAAGGAAAAGGCACCAGGATTTGTTTTCTATTACGAGTTAGTACTGCTTTGGTTTTCATCATCCATAGGCAGTTACTTTCACAATTAGAATTATGGACAGAGAAAAGAGGATACATGTATTCTTTTATGTTTTAATAAACTCTAGTTTATGCAAAAGTGCTAGTCGTCTCTGGAACTATTCAATAAAAATCTTAAGCATGCTATGTCTATGCTGTCCAGGACCATCACTACTAACCAAATATGGCTATGGAGGACTTGAAATGTGGCTATTGCAACTAACGAACAAAAGTCGTAATTCAGTCAACCTAATTCATCTAAATTTGAATGACTAGCTGTGTCTCATGTCTACCATATTGGTCAGTGCAGCTCTTGATAAGTAGTTTCCCATCTTTTACCATCAAACAATTTTTATTGTTTATTTTCTGTGAGAGCACCCTCCCCCATGCTTTTAAGAATTTTGTCAATCACATTTCAATAAAATCCATGTACTACTCTATTCAAACCATGTAACTGCTAATTAGAGCTTTGAAGAACCTGAAATTCTATCACCTCATAAAATCTAACCAAACCCAAACCAACCTGACACCCTTGAAGGGAGGAGTTTATTCCCAATTCGGATATAATTTTCATTAGTCTTTGTGAAAGAGCAAAGTGCTTCACAGACTCTCTGTTACTGTTATGTGAACCCCAAAAGGCCTGGCAATTGCTGCTGACTCTTAATGATGTAAAATCTTATGAATTGGTTCCATTTCAGGTCTCTGATAGAATTACGAAGGATGCTGAAATCTAAATTGGACCTCTACAGCATCTGTCCATCTATAAAATCCTCCATATCCTTTGAAGAGCTCGACTGTTCTTTGACTGGTGTCCCAGAAATCAGTGAAGCTCATTAAAGCACTTGATCCTGTTTGAGACATACATTCAGTTCAGTTCAGTTCAGTCACTCAGTCGGTCCGACCCTTGGCGACCCCATGAATCACAGCACGCCAGGCCTCCCTGTTCATCACCAACTCCCGGAGTTCACTCAGACTCATGTCCATCGAGTCCGTGATGCCATCCAGCCATCTCATCCTCGGTCGTCCCCTTCTACTCCTGCCCCCAATCCCTCCCAGCATCAGAGTCTTTTCCAGTGAGTCATCTCTTCGCATGAGGTGGCCAAAGTACTGGAGCTTCAGCTTCAGCATCATTCTTTCCAAAGAAATCCCAAGGTTGATCTGCTTCAGAATGGACTGGTTGGATCTCCTTGCAGTCCAAGGGACTCTCAAGAGACTTCTCCAACACCACAGTTCAAAAGCATCAATTCTTCAGCGCTCACCCTTCTTCACAGTCCAACTCTCACATCCATACATAACCACAGGAAAAACCATAGCCTTGACTAAACGGACCTTAGTCGGCCAAGTAATGTCTCTGCTTTTGAATATACTATCTAGGTTGGTCATAACTTTTCTTGCAAGGAGTAGGCATCTTTTAATTTCATGGCTGCAGTCACCATCTGCAGTGATTTTGGAGCCCCAAAAAATAAAGTCTGACACTGTTTCCCCATCTATTTCCCATGAAGTGATGGGACTGGATGCCATAGCAGATCCTAAAAGCTGCAAATAACAAGCGGCAAATATACTTGAGGCCTGGAGTACTGCAGTCCAGGGGGCAGCAAAGAGTCAGACAAGACAGAGCGGCTGAAGCTGAACTGAACTGAAAGATAACTTGAGGCAGCAATCGCTCCCTGTCCTGATCCTAAACACATGCCAAAGAGTCATCCTCCACCTTCTGTTATACCCCAAAGGGAAAAAGCCCCTATATTGCTTTCTCTTGCAGCTAGCATGGAGGGAATAAGGCATTCTTTGAAGTAAAGTTCTGACACTGATCCATTTCAATTCTATTCTATCCAGGCATCAAGAGGTCATTCTGTAAAACTGATAACTTGAACACAGAACAAATAAGAGTAAACCACTCACATGGTTTTTCAGGCACCCTGGGCTAGCCAGCTTAAGTAGGTCAAGGATTCAAAGGTTAGATTTCAAGCTGACCACATCAGTTTATGGACAACATTATTAATTATCACTATATAATATGAGGGCTTCCCTGGTAGCTCAGTTGGTAAAGAATCCAGCGGCAATCTCCTGCAATGCAGGAGACCTTGGTTCAACTCTTGGGTCAGGAAGATCCCCTGGAGAAGGGATAGCCTACCCATTCCAATATTCTTGGGCTTCCCTGGTGGTTCAGATAGCAAAGAATTCATCTGCAATGTGGGAAACTTGGGTTTGATCCCTGGGTTCAGAAGACCCCTGGAGGAGGGCAGGGCAACCCACTCCAGTATTCTTGCCTAGAGAATCCCCATGACAGAGGAGCCTGGCAGGCTGCAGTCCATGGGGTTGCAAAGAGCTGGACATGACTAAGCGACTAAGCATGCATGTTTACTATGTGAAAAGTTAAAGGAACTGCCTGCTGTT
>SJYW01016377.1:184698-226354 GCA_006410735.1 Raphicerus campestris | reverse complement strand
TGAGAGCTGGACTGTGAAGAAAGCTAAGCACCAAAGCATTGATGCTTTTGAGTTGTGGTGTTGGAGAAGACTCTTGAGAGTCCCTTGGACTGCAAGGAGATCCAACCAGTCCATTCTGAAGGAGATTAGCCTTGGGTTTTCTTTGGAAGGAATGATGCTAAAGCTGAAACTCCAGTACTTTGGCCACCTCATGTGAAGAGCTGACTCATTGGAAAAGACTTTGATACTGGGAGGGATTGGAGGCAGGAGGAGAAGGGGACAACAGAGGATGAGATGGCTGGATGATGTCACCAACTCAATGGACATGAGTCTGAGTGAACTCCAGAAGTTGGTGATGGACAGGGAGGCCTGGCATGCTATGATTCACGGGGTCATGAAGAGTCGGACACGATTGAGCAACTGAACTGAACTGAGCACTTATTTCAGTATGTGGCATTAGATAAATCCTTGTAGATTTGTTTGAAAATTTTTTAAAAGAACTAATGAATAAATAAACCTTGGCCCTTATCCTCAAAAAGCTTAAAAACAAGTTATGGACATAATTTTATTATCTCTCTTTTACTCCTTACTATCCTTTATCACCCTCTCTTTTATCATTTATTTCATCAACTTCCACCCCAATCCAGCCCTATATACTATAGATTTTGTTCCTAAGATAGCATTCTAAACTCCCTTTTCATTTTTATTCTCATAGCCACTAATTCCACACAGGTCCATTTTTTCCACACAGGTCCATTTTTTCTCAAGTGGTTTACTTTTAGAATTTCTAACTGGTTTCTATCACCAAAGTTTTTTTCTGTTTTCCAGCCCAGCCTGTCAGGTAAGTTCTCTCATCACTCATTGAGATAGAGCTGATATGCCAATCCCAAACTCCCACACAGGATTGTTAATCAACTATGCTCCAATATAAAACAATTTTTTTTTTAAAAAGAGCTGAAAATGAATGCTAGTGAAGTAAATGATAATGAAGCTCATTCATAAAATGAACTGAAGGCATGCTGGCACTATTTTAATACTCAATAATTTTAGAAATAAGTATAGAAAAATGGAGAGTAGAAATAAGTGACATATTTATTATTATTGCATTAATATAATCATGAAAATATAGAAAATTGTTTAGAATAATAATCTAACATCATTTCTGAGGTGATATAAATTTGTTTGTATAATCTTTTGAGGTAAATAAATTATATGACTCTAAATTCATCAACTCTTGAAAGTAATATCCAAACAAGTGATTGTTTGGTTTACTTATTGTGCCTGAGCCATATTAGATGTTCATTCTATATGAGTTTTAAAAATTTATTTATAGAAAATTTTCAAACAGAGCATATAAATATGGCAAGCAAAACACTTTACTATGGCTACTGTTTACTTGGGAATACTAGCAGTTTCATAGCACTAATATCAATGAAGTCATTTTTCTTCTAAATTAAAGATTATGTACAATATTGGAAAAGCATTTATGGTAGTCATGGGGCTAACTTTATTTTATGATACCTACACCTAATCCATTCTGCTCATTGTTAACATGACTAGAGCAGTATCAACAATGAATACTTGTCAGAAATGTTGAGGGAGTCTGCAAATTCAGAAGGGAGCTGATTTTTATTTAGTATTTCCTCACAGAACATAAATTTAATTCCCATTTGGCTCCCAAGACTGTGAGGTCTATTTTTTTTNCAAATTCAAAGTTAAATTGAAGAAAGTAGGGAAAACCACTAGACTATTCAGGTATGACTTAAATCCCTTAGGATTATACAGTGGAAGAGATAAATAGATTCAAGGGATTAGATCTGATAGAGTGCCTGAAGAACAATGGACGGAGGTTTGTGACATTGTCCAGGGGGCAGTGATCAAGATCATTCCCAAGAAAAAGATATACAAAAAGGCAAAATGGTTGTCTAGGAGGCTTTACAAATAGCTTAGGAAAAAAAGAGAAGCAAAAGAGAAAGGAGAAAAAGAAAGCTATATCCATTTGAATGCAGAGTTCCAAAGTATAGCAAGGTGAGATAAGAAAGCCTTCCTCAATGATCAATGTAAAGAGATGCAGGGAAACAACAGAATGGGAAAGACTAGAGATCTCGTCAAGAAAATTAGAGATACCAAAGAAACATTTAATGCAAATATGGGCACAATAAAAGACAGAATAAGTATGGAGCCAAAGAATCAGAAGATATTAAGAAGTGGCAAGAATACACAGAAGACCTATACAAAAAGATTTTCATGACTCAGGTAACCAAGATGGTATGATCACTCACCTAGAGCCAGACATCCTGGAATGCAAGGGTAAGTGGGCCTTTGGAAGCATTGTCTGGAACAAAGATAATGGAGGTGATGGAATTCTAGCTGAGCTATATCAAATCCTAAAAGATGATACTGTGAAAGTGGTGCATCAATATGCTAGCAAATTTGGAAAGCTCAGCAGTGGCCACAGGACTGGAAAAGGTCAGTTTTCATTCCAACCCCAAAGAAAGGCAATGCCAAAGAATGCTCAAACTACTGCACAATTACCCTCATCTCACATGCTAGCAAAGTAATGTTCAAAATTCTCCAAGCCAGGCTTCAACAGTACATGAACCATGAATTTCCAGGTATCTAAGCTGGATTTAGAAAAGGCAAAGGAACAAGAGATCAAACTGCCAATATCTGTTAGATCATGGAAAAAGGAAGAGAGTTCCAGAAAAACATCTACTTCTGCTTTACTGACTATGCCAAAGCCTTTGATTGTGTGGATAACAACAAACTGTGGAAAATTCTGAAAGAGATGGGAATACCAGGCCACCTGATCTTCCTCCTGAGAAATCTATATGCAGGTCAGGAAGCAACAGTTAGAACTGGACATGGAAGAAGAGACTGGTTCCAAATAGGGAAAGGAGTACATCAAGGGTGTATACTGTCACCCTGCTTATTTAACTTATATGCAGAGTACATAATGAGAAATCCTGTGCTGGATGAAGCACAAGCTGGAATCAAGATGGCTGGGAGAAATATCAATAACCTCAGATATGCAGATGACACCATCCTTATGCCAGAAAGCGAAGAACTAAAGAGCCTCTTGATGAAAGTCAAAGAGGAGAGTGAAAAAGTTGGCTTAGAACTTAACATTCAGAAAATTAAAATCATGGCATCTGGTCCCATCACTTCATGGCAAATAGATGGGGAAACAGTGGAAATGGTGACAGACTTTAGTTCTGGGGGCTCTAGAATCACTGCAGATGATGACTGCAGCCAAGAAATTAAAATACTCTTGCTTCTGGGAAGGAAAGTTATGGCAACCTAGACAGTATGTTAAAAAGCAGAGACATTACTTTGCCAACNAGAAGTTGGCTTAGAACTTAACATTCAGAAAATTAAAATCATGGTATCTGGTCCCATCACTTCATGGCAAATAGATGGGGAAACAGTGGAAATGGTGACAGACTTTAGTTCTGGGGGCTCTAAAATCACTGCAGATGATGACTGCAGCCAAGAAATTAAAATACGCTTGCTTCTGGGAAGGAAAGTTATGGCAACCTAGACAGTATGTTAAAAAGTAGAGACATTACTTTGCCAACAAAGTTCCGTCTAGTCAAAGCTATGATTTTTCCAGTAGTCATGTATGGATATAAGAGTTGGAATGTAAAGAAAGCTGAGCACCAAAGAATTGATGCTTTTGAACTGTGGTGTTTGAGAAGAATCTTGAGAGTCCTTTGGACTGCAAGGAGAACAAACCAGTCAATCCTAAAAGAAATCAGTCCTGAGTATTCACTGGAAGGACCAATGCTGAAGCTGAAACTCCAATACTTTGACCACCTGATGCGAAGAACTGACTCATTTGAGTAAGTTGGGAAAGATTGAAGGGAGGAGGAGAAGGGGACAACAGGGTATGAGATGGTGGGATGGCATCACTGACTCAATGGATATGAATTTGAGTAAACTCCAGGAGTTGGTGATGGACACAGAATCCTGTCATGCTGCAGTCCATGGGGGTGCAAAGAATCAGACATGACTGAGCAGCTAAACTGAACTGAATGGGCTTTCTAGGCGGCTCAGTGAGGAAAGAATCTGCCTGCAATGAAAGAATTGTGGGTTCAAGTCCTCCATCAGGAAGATCTCGAGAAAGGCATAGCAACCCACTCCACTATTCTTGCCTAGAGAATACCATGGACAGAAGGGCCTGGAGGGCTACTCTCCATAGGGTCACAAAGAGTTGCACAAGACTGAAGTGATTGAGCNGTTGCAAAGAAACAGACATGACTGAGCAGCTGAACTGAACTGAATGGGCTTTCTAGGCAGCTCAGTGAGGAAAGAATCTGCCTGCAATGAAAGAGTTGTGGGTTCAAGTCCTCCATCAGGAAGATCTCCTTGAGAAAGGCATAGCAACCCACTCCACTATTCTTGCCTACAGAATACCATGGACAGAAGGGCCTGGAGGGCTACTCTCCATAGGGTCACAAAGAGTTGCACAAGACTGAAGTGATTGAGCTCATGTGCAGGCATGTGTAAATAACATCTTTCTTCCCTTCTAGAAGCATCTTGGTGGGAAAAACTGGTTTTAGTCCCAGATCAATTCTCAGCACCTAGCAGAATGTCTGTTAGGTATAGTAGATGCTCAATAAATATTTGTTGAATGAATAATCAGTGGCCACATGTTCCTGAATATTGCAAAGTAACTCTGTAATCAACTTTAGAAGCAAAAAAGGATATGAACTAAACTGGCCATGGTTGTAGCATTCAAAAACTCAAGGCAGATTTTAAAAGATTGCTGGGTCTTAGAATAGGAAGCTGTAAGGTCAGAACCAAAGTAACAGGAAACCCAATTAGCCCAGATACCCCACACTTAACATATCTTGCAGTCTACTTTAAGCTGAAAGAGAAATACATAAAGACATATCTGATTTAAGTAAATTCCAAGCATCAACCAAAAACTATCACAACTTCAAGGGTAAGTAAGGCTCGTAGTGCAGTAGTTGAAAATCATTTGACTTGAAGCCTGGACACTTAATTACTACTCAAGTGTTTGGTCATTAATGAAGTGAGTAGATTTAGGTAAATAATTTGAAGACCTGATAATGTCCATCTTAAGAGAGCGAGTGAATTGCAAGGACCTCTTATAGTGGAAACTGTAAGCTTCTTTAGCTTAGCGGCTGCACACAATTAGTAGCATCCCCACCAGAGCTATACACACCAACTGCCTTGTTCTGTATTTAACCAGGGCAATGTGCTTTAAAGTTCTTTGTTTTCAAACTGGGGTCCTTAGACCACCTGATATGCCACATCTGGGAGACTGTTAGAAAGGCAGAAACCCTGGCCCCATCTCAAAACTATCGATTCAGTACCTGAATTTTTACAAGCTCCCAGATAATTCTCTGCTTGTTACAATTTGAGAAGTAACAACCTAGTTGACCAGAGGGCATACTACTTTCCATCCTATTATACCCTTCAGAGTCACGTTAATTTACTTGAGTGGCCCAAGGAGGCCCTTTATTTTTTGATTCCCTGTGTCTTTTAATGTGCAAAGGTTACTACTAGGCTTTGAAAGCAGTCCTACTGGGTAGAAACCTAGCTCCAACACTAAGGCACTGTGTCACTGATGTTTTATATAGCCTTGGTGGACTTAACCACTTAGTATGGGTAATATGAAGATTCAACAAAACTATTCATACAGAGAACCGAACACAGAACCTGGCACATGGAATATTCTCAATAAGCATTAGGCAAACATCATCACTACCATCATCACTGTTATTATTATTATAACTGCCATATGGTGAGAGCCAGAATCAACATCATTAAATAGGTAACAGGTTTCTCACCATCAAATAAAGTTTGCTTACTATATTCATCTAGAATATTCCTGACACAGTCTAGAGGATTGAGTTATAATATCATTTGAATGTACATTCAGAAATTATTTTACTAATATATTTTACCAATATTTTTCTTATCTTCAGAGACACTGCAGAGATTTATGAGCTGAATATATGACAGCATCTTCTAGTAGAACCCAATTGTTGGAGGATATATTTAGGAACTGATCAAATGACTCTTTGTCCGGGACAGGGCAACAAGATTGGAAAAAGTGACATCTCAACTAGATTCATATGGAAAATAGCTTTTGGTCATAAAGACAAAATCCAAATTGAGAGAAATCCCAGTGAATTAGTCACCAAGGAAAAATTCCTCTATGAAGAATGATTTCAGCCAGTAATTCTGGAAAAGAAAATGATAATAAGATTCTTGATATACAATGTGTTATCATTAGTTACAGTCAGCTCATGTACTGTTGATTACTTCAGCAAAACCAAATACAATAATTTACCTCCTAAAGGATATAAATAGAAAACAGATATACCTGTTCAAATAATTTCTTCAAATCTATACGTTGATGCTGCTTTACAGAAATCAGTTTGCTCATGAGAATTCAAGAGTAAATGAGTTGTGCAAAGCAGGTACCTCTGTCTCAGGTTTCAGAAGGTAATGGAGATCACAATATTTAGTTCAGACACTAATGTCCATATTAATTAATTGTCATTTTAAAATCAATCATGATCAGTGCCAAACCTCTTTCTTCTCACGTGACATATTATTGGCTGGTTTAGCAAAAGAACTTATACTACATCTGCTATTGTCATTTGCAATCCCAACCAATTGTGAACTAACCATGAGATGCTCATAAATACTTCATAATACTGACAAACACAGGAGTCTCAGGGCTGGCTAAGAGTAAGTTTTAAATATCAACTAAATCAATCATGTGAAGACTCTGAACTTGAGTAAGCCATTTCTAGAAAGCCTCAATGGCACCCCACTCCAGTACTCTTGCCTGGAAAATCCCATGGACGGAGGAGCCTGGTGGGCTGCAGTCCATGGGGTCCACAAAGAGTCAGACACGACTGAGCGACTTCACTTTCACTTTTCACTTTGATGCATTGGAGAAGGAAATGGCAACCCACTCCAGTGTTCTTGCCTGGAGAATCCCAGGGACGGGGGAGCCTGGTGGGCTCTCGTCTATGGGGTCATGGGGTCACACAGAGTCAGACACGACTGAAGCGACTTAGCAGCAGCACCAGCAGCAGCAGAAAGCCTCAGGTATATAGCAAATCAGAAAGAAGAGCAAACTAAGTGGATGTGTGCATGCTAGGACACTTGAGTCATGCCTGACTCTGCAACACCATGGATTGTAGCCAGCCAGCCACATCTGTCCATGAGATTCTCCAGGCAAAAATACTGCAGTGCATTGCCCTACCCTCCTTCAGGGGATCTTTCTGACCCAGGGATCAAACCCACATCTCTTATGACTCCTGCATCAACAGGCAATTCTTTACCACTAGTGCCTCCTGGGAAGCCCAAACTGAGTGGGGAAGGGACCCGAAGTGGAAAACTTAAAGCAGTAAAACACCCACCACCTGCCACACGCACTCCAGGTCTAACCCCTCACTGAAATTATACCCTCTGGGCTCTGTTTGAGGGCAGCAACTTCTAGGTCTTATTGTGCTCTGCACCTTCTGGATGCCTGCTGTTTTAAAGGGAAGTTTCTTTATCAAATCCAAAAAAGTTTAGCAAGCAAAAATCTAGACTAGTTTCTTTATCTTTTTCCCCTATATTCTCTTGAGTGCAAACTCCCAAGGCATTTTCCCCCTTCATTCTTCCTATTACATTAGGATACACTGAACATAAAACTTTTTTTCCACATTCACTCTACCATATGAAAAATAATTGTTAGTGAAAAAGTTATTATGTCAATCTCTCTTTAAGAACCCACAGAATTATAATGGCCCTTTATTTCAAATAGTGCAGACATCATATACATATAATTTAATAGAAACCATTTCAGTTCAAGGGTACCCTGCTGCAGTTATGAAAAGAGACCACCCTTATAGAGGTCTCTTTACACTCCAATGGTTTCATTGTCAGAATTATATAATAGGATAAAAGTTGGGCGGAAAGAGAGGGTCAGTAGGTGAAGAAGTGGGAGGGAGTATGGCAGGTGGCTATACCAGGACTTCTCAGTTTGTAATAAAACACTACAAAATTCTCATTTTCCTCCAGATCCTATAATTAGCAAAGCTCCCAATGGTCTGCAGATTCTAGACCCTTGTAGGTAGGAAGGTTTAGAAAAGAACGCAACCAAAAAATGGAGTTCATATGCCAAGAAGCTGTTGTCACAGCGGCTTTCCAAACTGCTCATTCCCTTCCTGCTTCTCTCCCACATGCCTTCTCAGCCCCTTCTCCCTGGGTCTTGTTCTTTTCCTACAAAGTGTGGCTACAACACAGCTTCCAGTGTCTGCCCCTGCACACCCACATCAAATCTGCTCTCCTCTGTGTCCTTTTCCCATTTCTCAAACTAGCCGTTGGGAGAGTTAGAGATCAATATAAAAATCTTTTAACTAAACCACTCGGAGGTGAGGAAAAGTTGGAACAATAACTTGAAAAACATTTTAAGATGGTTTCCTCTCTCTAAATATGACTGTTATACTGTTTTCCACGTCTTTCATTGCTCTAAAGTAGAATGAATTTTCTTAGTCTTTTTTTTTTTTTCTTCTCTCACTTCTTATTCTCTTCTTCCTCCTCAATCTTTTTTGCTAACTTGAATATAACTTTTCATCTTTGGCAGGTTCTGTTTTCTAAATTATGCTTTGACTATATTTTTCTGACAAAAGAACTCTGTTTACATCTTTCTATTCCCTTGCTCCAAACTGTGTTTTTTACTAATTAAAGGAGAATTCTGATTACCTGTTTTCATATATATGATACATTTTACTCCTGTTAGAGTACACAGTCAATTCTTATTTGCAGTAGTTATGGTCTATTAAGTCACTGTGAACAATGAATCAGTGATGACTGAAACACGGTTCTTAGGGGAAATACAGAGTTAGGTTCCTGCAAGGCTCTAGTCACAATATTTTCATCAACTAATCACTACATGTGCTATGCTAAGTCGCTCTGTTGTGTCCAGCTCTTTGAGACTCCATGGATTGTAGCCCTCCAGGATCCTCTATCCATGGGGATCCTCTAGGCAAAAATACTGTGTGAGTTGCCATATCTTCCTCCAGGGGATCTTCCCAACCCAGGGGTTGAACCCAGGTCTCCCACATTGCCAGCGGATTCTTTACCAGCTGAGCTACCAGGGAAGCCATAATCTTGTTTTGTATGTGTTTAAAGACATCTTATCTACTATATATAGTTTATTCATTGGTACTGAAGTCTGGAGCAACAGCAGTGTAACTTACGATTGCACAAAGTTTGTCTAACACCTGCATTTTGTCCAGAAGTGTCACCACAGCTTTCTTGAACACTAGCATTTCAGAACCATGCATGCACTCTTTTTAACAAAATCACTACCAAAAAACAAAATGTGAAAATTGTAACACTAAACAGATCAGGAAAAGGATATTTGTTGACAGTAAGAGAGCTCAAATAAGAAGGCAGAGTATCCCTTTTTTCAACCTCAACTAGGAATGTGTGAATCACATGCAAATTTTTGCCATTCTGCACATGCCCACAAATGACCACCAAAGCAGTAGGGTGGCGGTGGGGTATAAATTTTGGTTTACAAGTAATTTTTAGCAAGTAAGTAAATTTACAGATACATATTAAACAAGCATATTTCTATTTTTGTCTCACTTGAAATTTTGGTTCATCAACTTATGGATCAACACTGAGTTCAGTTCAGTTCAGTCTCTCAGTCGTGTCTGACTCTTTGTGACCCCATGAATCGCAGCACACCAGGCCTCCCTGTCCATCACCAGCTCCCAGAGTTCACTCACACTCACGTCCATCGAGTCAGTGATGCCATCCAGCCATCTCATCCTCTGTCGTCCCCTTCTCCTCCTGCCCCCAATCCCTCCCAGCATCAAAGTCTTTCCCAATGAGTCAACTCTTCACATGAGATGGCCAAAGTACTGGAGTTTCAGCTTTAGCATCATTCCTTCCAAAGAAATCCCAGGGATGATCTCCTTCAGAATGGACTGGTTGGATCTCCTTGTAGTCCAAGGGACTCTCAAGAGTCTTCTCCAACACCACACTTCAAAAGCATCAATTCTTCAGTGCTCAGCTTTCTTCCTAGTCCAACTCTCACATCCATACATGACTACTGGAAAAACCATAGCCTTGACTAGATGGACCTTAATTAGGGGTAAATAATTGAATAATTACTTGTGGTTCATTTTCTTAGCTAAAGGCTTTTCATGAAAAATTAAGAGATATTTTAGTCTATTACTGCAAGACAGTAGCTGCCACTGAGTACCTCAGAGATCTGTTGTTGTTGCTATTGTTTTTCTTTCAAAAGGATAAAGAGAGATTAAGAGTGTATTTCAAAACAGGGGCTATCAGAAGCAGAAGTAGGGGTCTTGAAATGAGAAGCACCAAAATGTTAGTTCCAGTGAATCCCTGAGACAAATGGACCAGCACCCGAGGAATATTTGTTATGGTAAGGAAAGTAAACAAATGAATTTAAACACAAGGGCAGAAGGAGGGTCAAATGGAGTAAAACTATTACTATGTGGCCAGATAATAGGAAGTTCTGAGTTATGAAAAAAAAAATCTGCTGAGCAGAATCTTTTGCAGAGCTTGTACCTAGGACCATATGCTGAGCATAATGGTAAAGAATGTTTGCCTTGCAGGCCAGGCNTCCCTTCCTGCTTCTCTCCCACATGCCTTCTCAGCCCCTTCTCCCTGGGTCTTGTTCTTTTCCTACAAAGTGTGGCTACAACACAGCTTCCAGTGTCTGCCCCTGCACACCCACATCAAATCTGCTCTCCTCTGTGTCCTTTTCCCATTTCTCAAACTAGCCGTTGGGAGAGTTAGAGATCAATATAAAAATCTTTTAACTAAACCACTCGGAGGTGAGGAAAAGTTGGAACAATAACTTGAAAAACATTTTAAGATGGTTTCCTCTCTCTAAATATGACTGTTATACTGTTTTCCACGTCTTTCATTGCTCTAAAGTAGAATGAATTTTCTTAGTCTTTTTTTTTTTTTCTTCTCTCACTTCTTATTCTCTTCTTCCTCCTCAATCTTTTTTGCTAACTTGAATATAACTTTTCATCTTTGGCAGGTTCTGTTTTCTAAATTATGCTTTGACTATATTTTTCTGACAAAAGAACTCTGTTTACATCTTTCTATTCCCTTGCTCCAAACTGTGTTTTTTACTAATTAAAGGAGAATTCTGATTACCTGTTTTCATATATATGATACATTTTACTCCTGTTAGAGTACACAGTCAATTCTTATTTGCAGTAGTTATGGTCTATTAAGTCACTGTGAACAATGAATCAGTGATGACTGAAACACGGTTCTTAGGGGAAATACAGAGTTAGGTTCCTGCAAGGCTCTAGTCACAATATTTTCATCAACTAATCACTACATGTGCTATGCTTAGTCGCTCTGTTGTGTCCAGCTCTTTGAGACTCCATGGATTGTAGCCCTCCAGGATCCTCTATCCATGGGGATCCTCTAGGCAAAAATACTGTGTGAGTTGCCATATCTTCCTCCAGGGGATCTTCCCAACCCAGGGGTTGAACCCAGGTCTCCCACATTGCCAGCGGATTCTTTACCAGCTGAGCTACCAGGGAAGCCATAATCTTGTTTTGTATGTGTTTAAAGACATCTTATCTACTATATATAGTTTATTCATTGGTACTGAAGTCTGGAGCAACAGCAGTGTAACTTACGATTGCACAAAGTTTGTCTAACACCTGCATTTTGTCCAGAAGTGTCACCACAGCTTTCTTGAACACTAGCATTTCAGAACCATGCATGCACTCTTTTTAACAAAATCACTACCAAAAAACAAAATGTGAAAATTGTAACACTAAACAGATCAGGAAAAGGATATTTGTTGACAGTAAGAGAGCTCAAATAAGAAGGCAGAGTATCCCTTTTTTCAACCTCAACTAGGAATGTGTGAATCACATGCAAATTTTTGCCATTCTGCACATGCCCACAAATGACCACCAAAGCAGTAGGGTGGCGGTGGGGTATAAATTTTGGTTTACAAGTAATTTTTAGCAAGTAAGTAAATTTACAGATACATATTAAACAAGCATATTTCTATTTTTGTCTCACTTGAAATTTTGGTTCATCAACTTATGGATCAACACTGAGTTCAGTTCAGTTCAGTCTCTCAGTCATGTCTGACTCTTTGTGACCCCATGAATCGCAGCACACCAGGCCTCCCTGTCCATCACCAGCTCCCAGAGTTCACTCACACTCACGTCCATCGAGTCAGTGATGCCATCCAGCCATCTCATCCTCTGTCGTCCCCTTCTCCTCCTGCCCCCAATCCCTCCCAGCATCAAAGTCTTTCCCAATGAGTCAACTCTTCACATGAGATGGCCAAAGTACTGGAGTTTCAGCTTTAGCATCATTCCTTCCAAAGAAATCCCAGGGATGATCTCCTTCAGAATGGACTGGTTGGATCTCCTTGTAGTCCAAGGGACTCTCAAGAGTCTTCTCCAACACCACACTTCAAAAGCATCAATTCTTCAGTGCTCAGCTTTCTTCCTAGTCCAACTCTCACATCCATACATGACTACTGGAAAAACCATAGCCTTGACTAGATGGACCTTAATTAGGGGTAAATAATTGAATAATTACTTGTGGTTCATTTTCTTAGCTAAAGGCTTTTCATGAAAAATTAAGAGATATTTTAGTCTATTACTGCAAGACAGTAGCTGCCACTGAGTACCTCAGAGATCTGTTGTTGTTGCTATTGTTTTTCTTTCAAAAGGATAAAGAGAGATTAAGAGTGTATTTCAAAACAGGGGCTATCAGAAGCAGAAGTAGGGGTCTTGAAATGAGAAGCACCAAAATGTTAGTTCCAGTGAATCCCTGAGACAAATGGACCAGCACCCGAGGAATATTTGTTATGGTAAGGAAAGTAAACAAATGAATTTAAACACAAGGGCAGAAGGAGGGTCAAATGGAGTAAAACTATTACTATGTGGCCAGATAATAGGAAGTTCTGAGTTATGAAAAAAAAAATCTGCTGAGCAGAATCTTTTGCAGAGCTTGTACCTAGGACCATATGCTGAGCATAATGGTAAAGAATGTTTGCCTTGCAGGCCAGGCATATCAATGCAGGAAACACTGGGACCAGAGAGGACCAACAGAAGCCTACTAAAGCAACCTAGAAAAATAAAGCTGAGAAAAACAAATTATCAGAGCAATCTGTGAAAGCCATTTGGGGAATTAGTAAGTATTTTTGAATTAATTTAAGAGGTAGGCAAAAATAGATTCATTTAAAATGATTTTTACATTTGGAATTAGTTGAATAGAGAAATGGCCACAGCACTGAAAGAAGCACAGGAAACTGAGAGGAGCTTTGAGAAGAGCTAAGGATCAGAAGTAACCTAACTCATGGACGTATTCAATAACAGTATCCACGGACATGATTTTTCTCCTAACTTTAGTGATACAAAACATTTTCTGTGTCTACAGAGGAGTATGTTTTATAGTAGATTTAAAGAGGCTAATTATTATTATTTGGTGCTTATTCGAATACTTCCTTTTAAAAATTCTATCCATTTGCATTACCACTGTCACTTGGATCACCTCAAAAGTCTTCTGTTCTCCATACTGGCCATGTATATAGATATTTGAAGTGAATTATCAAGCATCTCTGGTCTCCTGTTCCAAAGGTAAATATTCCTTACTTCTTTAGCTTCATCAAATAAATCCCAGGCGCTTCATCATTCTAGGCCTTTTCCTCTGGATGTACCCCAGTCTAGCAGCATTAATCTATGTCGCTCAGAAATTAACATATGTTAGGAGAAACACTATGATGAGTGTTGGGTACAGCAGAATTGTTTTTCTTTTGAAATAAAATGATTTTTGATGCCTAAGACCCAGACAAGTATCAAGAGGGGAAATGAAGTCGACTCCCACCTGCCTGCACTTACCCTGTACTTGTGTAACTAAACCTTAGAATCGAAATCCAGAGTTTTACACAACAGACAGAGGACCAGAAACTATGCTCTGATAACGCCTGATGTTAAACAACAAGAGAAGTAGGACACAGGAAAAGCAGAACAAGCAGAGCAAATGGAGAGATGATGGGAGAGCAAAGAGGGAGAGCCAGGACTGCTAAAGGATCAACAAGTTAAGTGAAACAAGTTTCAAAATGAAAGACGATAAAGTACATCAAAAGAAGAGTTTTTAAAAATTGAATGACTGAAGAAAAGGCTTTCATGTTTGGCAATAACATGGCTGGTCTTGCAGAAAGCAATCTCTGAAGCATGCTAGGGAGGGAGTTAGATTTTAGGGATTAGGAAGAAGTTAATAAAGGAGTCACACAAAGTCCAGAAATCACACAAGGGGGAAATTAAAGAAAGTATGTAAATCCAACAGTAGCTAGACACATCATATGTTTTCACTTAGGTCATGTTCTCTAACTTGATGCCATTTGTAATTCTCTCAGGGCATTTCAGATTCTGAATCTCCAATACAAAAATGAATCAAAACAAAAATCTTACTCAGGCAATATTATAATTATACCTGCATACAAAAGCAAAATATTAATTATTTTTAAATAAATAAGCTAGAGGATATGAACCCCCCCTGCCCCCACTCTGCCAATTACCTTGTGAACTCACAATAGAGTATGGTTTCAATTACACAACACCACCATTCTTGGAAATGATTGAGAAGTTGCAAAGATATACTTGGGTTAGTTATTTTTAAATGTTTCCTTAAAATATACTATTATTATATGATGATATAACTCTAGGACTTGTGGATTTTCAAAGACAAATTAAGGAAAAGTATTTATTTGAATGGTGAAGGCAATGGCAACCCACTCCAGTACTCTTGTCTGGAAAACCCCATGGGCAGAGGAGCCTGGTAGGCTGCAGTCCATGGGGTCGCTACAAGTCAGACATGACTGGGCAACTTCATTTTCACTTTTCACTTTGATGCACTGGAGAGGGAAATGGCAACCCACTCCAGTGTTCTTGCCTGGAGAATCCCAGGGATGGAGGAGCCTGGTGGGCTGCCATCTATGGGGTCGCACAGAGTCGGACACGACTGAAGTGACTTCTGGTCTCAGATTCACTGTTGTTTGAATGCTTTTATATTTTGTGCACATGCTAATATCTAATGTATAACTTGTTAGAAGACACAAAAAGCTTACACCAATATTGTCAGGACCATATCCACTCCTTCTAAATACAATTCTAAAATTAAACTGGCAAAGTCTTCACTTTTCCCATAAAGTACTTACAATGAAAAATAAGAATTTTCAGTGGGAAACTTAATGTACTTCTGTTGAGAATACAAACTGATAAAATTGTATTAGGGAGAAATTTGGTAGAAGGNCAAAGTCTTCGCTTTTCCCATAAAGTACTTACAATGAAAAATAAGAATTTTCAGTGGGAAACTTAATGTACTTCTGTTGAGAATACAAACTGATAAAATTGTATTAGGGAGAAATTTGGTAGAAGGTAGGTTATGACCAACCTAGATAGTATATTCAAAAGCAGAGACATTACTTTGCCAACTAAGGTCCATTTAGTCAAGGTTTCTCTAGTAGTCATGTATGGATGTGAAAGTTGGACTGTGAAGAAAGCTGAGTGCTGAAGAATTGATGCTTTTGAACTGTGGTGTTGGAGAAGACTCTTGAGAGTCCCTTGGACTGCAAGGAGATCCAACCAGTCCATTCTGAAGGAGATCAGCCCTGGGTGTTCTTTGGAGGGAATGATGCTAAAGCTGAACCTCCAGTACTTTGGCCACCTCATGCAAAGAGTTGACTCATTGGAAAAGACCCTGATGCTGGGAAAGATTGAAGGCAGGAGGAGAAGGGGACGACAGAGAATGAGATGGCTGGATGGCATCATCGACTCGATGGATAAAGTTTGAGTGAACTCCGGGAGTTGGAGTTGGACAGGGAGGCCTGGCGTGCTGCGATTCATGGGGTAGCAGAGTCGGACACGACTGAGCGACTGAACTGAACTGAAGTCAATTATGCTTATATATAGCCTCTGTCCAATTATTCCACCTCTGAGTGGGTACTTCAGAGAAATGCTCACAGTTCTACAAGTGGTAATGAATGAATGCTTTTGCTTCAGAGCTGTTATGATAGTGGAGCATCAAGGGTAACCTAGACGTTCAAATCTGGGAGCTTGATAAGTCAAATGAGGTGGATGTGTATAATACGCAATACCACAGAGCAGCAGGAAGCAAAGACACGGATATGTTTGTTAATATTGCTAATACAAATACCTTTCAACAAAATAGCTAAGTAAAAAAAATAGTAAAAGAATAAAATCTACACTGCAATATCATTTAAGAAAATAAAACACACAGATATATAAATTATTATGGTGTATCTCTCCAGGCTACAGAGGGTGTAAAGGAAATACAAGAGAGGATGGGAGGTGAAAGAAACAATAAAATCTAATAAAACACACACACACACACACACAGAATAAACTTAGAATGATACTTAAATCAATGTTGCAACTAGTTAAAACTCCGGGAATTCTGAAGTCACTGTAGGGGACAAAATGTTTAGTAATATGTTAAAATGGGAGTAAGCAGAAAAGAGAAAGATAGAGACAAAATGCATTTTTTATTATCCTCTAAAATACTTCGTGTTGCTCTCAGGGAAACAGAAACATTATATATTACCTACATGATAAGTTATGAGTAAGCAAATATATCATGAATGCAAACAATGTTTATTTACTTTGGCAAATAGCCAAAACAGGGATTTTTCTTTATAGGTGTATGTAGCTATTGTAAACCATTTGATACTAGATTAAGTGGCTTTGTAGAATCCCATATTACAAGTCTAGACCAAACCCCTGACAACATTATGATGCCTTTGATGAAGAGCAGCACATCTGTGGCTCCTTGGACTCCAGCATCTTAGAATCTTGGAAACTTAAATCTCCAAATTTTGGTACATCATGTCAGAAGCAGCAACCACATTTTCCTAATTTTTCAGAAAACCTTTCAACATTTATTTTTCTTGATATATAAAGAAAACAACAAGGTTTGCATTTCAAATAGCTGATTATGCTTAGTTATAGCTTATTATGCTGGTTAGAAAGACTAAATTGTAGGAACAAAAACATATAACACCATTCGTACTCACAATCTATGCCAAGCACCATGCTTGGCAACATTAACATTTACTCAGTAACTACTGTGAGGCACCCTTGTGTTTACAATCTCACTTTGTCTTCTTAATAATTCAATAAAAAGGTTAGTGTTAGAAATAATTTATGAAGGAAAAAAACGAGGCATGGGGAGATCAAGTAATTTTCAATTGTAACACAGCTAAAATTTGGCAAACTAGACCTTAACCATGGTGGGTACATATCTCCACCCTACTATATGATGCCCTGTGACTGTTCACTTGAATATCAGCTCAATTCCTTTTTGAATCTTTATCATTTTTGTTCCTTAATATAGTGGCCAATTGAGCCAGTCCCCTAGTCCTGCCAGCATACTCCTTTCCATTAAACCAGAAGAAGTTTAAACTCTTAAAACAGAAGAGCTTACTAACTCACATATTTTCAACACACAACACAACAGAAGTTAGCAAAGTTTAACTTTCTGAAAACGAANCTGTCCTGTTCTGTTCTTCTATATTTCTGTCCTGTGATAAAGAGAGAGAAAGTGTTTAAGGGTAGAAAAGAAAGAGAGTATATTCATGACCTAGTGGCACATCTGTAAAATGTTTTGTATTTTTTATTATCCCCTTAATTGAATCTCTTCAAATAATTAGACTTCCATTTTCAAGAGACTAATTTTCATGTATCTGTTTTTGCAGAATCCTGAAATGTCCCACCATAGTAGAGTGCTCTCTTCTCAACCCCATCCCAAGTATCCTGTATTCTCTCTCAGTAACTGGTAGTATATCTAAGAGAGAAATCTGAACATCACCCTTGGCTTCCCTCTGTAGCTTACCCTTCATATTCAGTTAATGTGTGTGTATGCTAATCACTTCAGCTCATGTCTGATTCTTTGCAACCCTATGGACTATAGTTCACCAGACTCCTCTCTGTCCATGGGATTCTCCAGGCAAGAATACTGGAGTGGGTTGCCATTTTATCTTCCAAGGGATCTTCCCAACCCAGGGATCAAACCTACATCACTTACATCTCCTGCACTGGCAGGCAGGTTCTTTACCACTAGTGCCACCTTGGAGGCCTCATTTAGTTAACAACTACTATCAATTCGCAGTTCAGTTCAATTGCTTAGTTGTGTCCAACTCTTTGTGACCCCATGGACTGCAGCATGCCAGTCTTCCCTGGCCATCACCAACTCCTGGAGGTTGCTCAAACTCATGTCCATTGCATCAGTGATGCCCTCCAACCATCTCATCTTCTGTTGTCCCCTTCTCCTCCTGCCTTCAATTTTTCCTAGCATCAGGGTCTGTTCCAATGAGTCAGCTCTTTACATCAGGGCCAAAGTATAGGAGTTTCAGCTTCAGCATCAGTCCTTCCAATGAATATTCAGGACTGATTTCCTTTAGGATGGATTGGTTTGATCTCCTTGCTGTTCAAGGGACTCTCAAGAGTCTTCTCCAACACCACAGTTCAAAAGCATCAATTCCACAAGATAGTTATTTCTTAAAGTAACTCATCTCCATCACTATCCCTGTTCACTTAGTCCTTCCTTAGGCTATAGAAGCAACTTTCTTAATGGCCTCCAATTCTCCAGCTCTATCTGTATTGAATCCCTTCTCTGCCTTTCAGCTAGCGAATCATTCTAAAAAGCAAATCTAGTCACAGCTACATTAACTCCTTCATAGACTGCCCTAAACTTTAGGATATCAGGCCCTGTGTCATCCAGCCCTGCATGGAACTCCTCTTAAGTACCATCTTTGACTCATTTCTCTACCATTCTACTCTGCAGCCTTCTCTATTACTTCAGGGTCTTAAATGTGACATGTGCTGTTCTTTTGACATATGTTGTAACTGTCAGGCTTAAAATAAATTATACTCAATCCTTTAAAATCATCTCTGTGAGTCTCCAGTTTTAGCCCAGTGCATATTTCTTGTATTCCAAAAGTGTCTTATTCATGCTGGTATAATAGGATCACCATAATGTAACACATAAGATGCAAAGGTTCAGACTCTTTCCTTCTCTATTGGAAACAGCTTAAAGAAGAAATTATGTATTCATCCTTTGATTACAAGTAACTAGCAAATGGATAATACATGATAAGTATTCAATAGCAATTGCTTGAATTAATGAAAAACAAATACATTAACAAAGACCAAAATTTGTGCTTCCAGCCTGGACACAATCAATTACTGAATATCTTAACCAACCTTGACCTTGCTATGAACTAACAACTTCAGCCTAAGCTGCCTATGGCACATACACCACTATGAATGTATACACACACACAAGATATAAATAAAGATAACTAAACAGTAACATCTTTTCCAGAGTTTAGATTTCCTTCCTCTAATTGATATCATAGACCATTCTTTCATGACAAATGACAATAGTAGTTCAAGAGGATGAGCTGCTCTAACATTAAAACTAACCAATCATAGTGTCCAACTTTACAGAGCTAATCTCTAGCTCTCCAAAAATAAAAAACAAGATAAATTAACACCTGCCAACAAAGTTATCCAAAGTGCCCAAATAGACTGAATAGAAACATTATCTGAGATATCTCCCAACTCCATACCTAATCTAAAAGGAAGAAAACATTTGGGATGGAGGGATAGACATGATTAGGCACTTTTTCGAGATGGCGTCTGGACATAGTATTACTATAACTACAGCAAATATAAAGGCCAATTACATTAAAATATCTCCAGTTACAAGACGAAAAAAGGAACTAGAGAAACAAGTTTGCCAATGAGAGTGAAAAATTTTAGGCTGATAATTGGATTACAGAGTTCTAAGTTTTATTATAGCAATAGAACGCTCTTTGGAAATGTTCACTTTTCCCATATCTCAGCTGCTGAAATGTATGCATACCAGTGATTCTATTGAAATTGCTTTGTATAGACTCCTAACTACCTATTAATCTCAACAAAAGGAAACATTAAAAATGCCAAAAAGTCTTTAAGAATTCCAGCTGTCTACTTTCTGCCTAGAGTAGTTTTACAATGTGCTAATATGACCCTACTAAAAATATATAATAAACAACTGAAGCTAGAAATAAACTGCCTTTTTCTGAAAACTAATTATTTTTAAGAAGTTCGTATTACCAGTTCAAGTTGTCATGATATCTTAATATATCTTTTTTAAAAAAGAAAAAAAAAAGCAATATAGTCTTTCTCATGGTAAGTGGTGCTAATAGCTTGTTTCAGAGATTCTAGTTCAAGAGATTCTTGCTTAAACTTTTATGGATTGAAACTATTGTTACTGTGAGAAGCGGTATTGTCAACCAGTTTTCTTTGCCTGAATCTAAACTTTACACATATTATCTCCATAAACTAATGGAGTTACCTTTTCTACTATGCAGACTATTTTTAACATGTTTCCAGGCACTAGAACTATGGCAAATATCATGGAAGAACTTAAATACTGGGAAAAAGATTTTGAGTCAAAAAGATGCAGATTAGCTGACTTCACATAGAAAATTATGAAGGAAAGCTGTAACCTTAGTTATGATAGTAAAGATATAATTTTTTTTCATGAAACCATCAAAATTTTGTAAAAGAGTTTGGAAAGACACAGAATTAGGGAATCCACCACCATTGGGAAGTCAGTGACCATGTTAGATTTATTTCCTGAGGATTTTTACTCCAGCATCTGTACCATTTTGTGAAGGTATTATGGTCAATATTTCACTACTAATGCATCAATCCTATACCATTCATTTTACAACTTTTCTATAGACTGGTTGTTAAAGTCAGCTGGGGTTTCAAGAGCAAGTAATTCAGTTAGGCACAAAACAAAAGAACAGAGTGATGTAGTTTTACATAATTAAAAGTTTTACTTTTAAAAAGTAAATGAAAATCTAACAGTCAAACCATTTTTTGTCCTGTAACATTTCTTCTTGTTCTTGTTCTATAACAATTTTATGGGCATAGCTCAAGCTGACCTTTAAAATCATATTACTATTAAGATTAAATAAGGTACTCTCTGAAATTGATGGTCATGGTATTAATATAATGTGAAATGGAATATGGAATCTACCTAAATTCATCCTTTATCAGAAGCAATACAGTATTTGGACACTAATCATATGTGTAGGCAAGAAATTCAGTTAATGCTATTATTAAACACAATTTACTGGAATGAAATATTTCACACCAGTAACCATTGCAAATAATAGGCAGGGATCTTTTTTGCACATTCTCTGAGCAGATCAATTTCACATTTATGTATCAAAGGTATGTATGTATTTTATAGATACATAAATGTATCAAAGGTATGTATNACTCTCTGAAATTGATGGTCATGGTATTAATATAATGTGAAATGGAATATGGAATCTACCTAAATTCATCCTTTATCAGAAGCAATACAGTATTTGGACACTAATCATATGTGTAGGCAAGAAATTCAGTTAATGCTATTATTAAACACAATTTACTGGAATGAAATATTTCACACCAGTAACCATTGCAAATAATAGGCAGGGATCTTTTTTGCACATTCTCTGAGCAGATCAATTTCACATTTATGTATCAAAGGTATGTATGTATTTTATAGATACATAAATGTATCAAAGGTATGTATGTATTTTATAAAATATAGAAAGTATTTATGATCTGATTAGTTATTAGGCCTACTCTACTTTAATTGTTCAAGTGATATTTTTTTCTTTTTGGCCAATGTGAGGTCATACATTTGGCACCTACATTTAAAACTGAAATAACATGTCTATGTATTTTTTAATTTTGTTATATTAGTACATCAATGGATCTCAAAAGACCACTGACAATTAGATATCAACTGGCAGAAAGGTTAGCAAGGAATTCTCACAAATCAAATATACTTTCTTAATTATAAAACATCATCATTTTAAACAAGTTTTAGCAGTACAAACTATTTTTGGAATCATTACTTAATATTAACTGTTGTCTTAATAACTCTTTCCAAATGAAAAATGCATAAAATACATATGCATGCTTGATTTTCCGTGGAAAGAGAAACTTACTAGTTATCATTAAGAATCAAAACTCAAAAATAAAGTTGATTAATTACAAATGACAATGGGTGGGCAATATAGTCTAACAAAAACATTCCAATAAGTAATAACATCAGCCTGGGCCACTAATTTTTGCTTTGAAATTGACCTGGGGCAGCTCAATTTTGAGTCTTTGAGCATTACCTATAAACATAGGTAATATTATTTTCATTTCTTTGGCTTGCAGAATAGAAGTATGAGAATATGTATAGATGTGTATAAGAGACAGGNTGAGTAATACTCCATTGTGTATATGTACCACAGCTTTCTTATCCAATCATCTGTTGATGGACATCTGGGTTGTTTCCATGTCCTGGCAATTATAAATAACGCTGCAATGAAAGAGAATTCTATAGCTCTTCCTTTAAATTTGTGGAAGAGGTCACAAATGGTGGAACTTTCCATGAAAACAGGACAAACTGAATCTCCCTTCCAAAGTTCACATATTTTTAATATTTATTTTTTAATTGAAGGATAATTGCATTATTGTGTTGGTTTCTGCCAAATATTAGCATGAATCAGCCACAGGTATACATATGTTCTCTCCCTCTTGAACCTCCCTCCCACTTCCCTCTCCATCCCACCTCTCTCG
This sequence comes from Raphicerus campestris, assembly GCA_006410735.1. Classification (NCBI taxonomy): domain Eukaryota; kingdom Metazoa; phylum Chordata; class Mammalia; order Artiodactyla; family Bovidae; genus Raphicerus; species Raphicerus campestris. Next base: position 203,666 of record SJYW01016377.1, on the reverse strand, counting down.
GTTGTTACAGAGCCCGTTTGAGTTCCATGAGTCATTTGCCAATTCACATTGGCTGTCTATTTTACATATGGTAACGTGTGTTTCCATGTTACTCTCTCCATACATCCCACCTTCTCCTTCCTCCCGCCTCCTGCCATGTCCATATTATTTCAAAGTGCTTAGAGATATACTAGCGCTCATCTAAGGCTCCCACTGAGCCCAGATTAAGAAATATTACTCTATAGACACCCTAAGAATGGCAGAAAATGCTTCCAAATGAAGCAATTGACAAGGGATTAATCTCAAAAATATATAAACAGCTCAATTTTTAAAAAAATCAAAAACAGAGCAGATCTAAGTAGACATTTCTCCAAAGAGAGACAAATGGCCAAAAATCTCACCGTCACTAATTATCAGAGAAGTGCAATCCAAACTACAATGAGGTATCACCTCACACTTATCAAAATGCCCATCACCCAAAAATATATAAATAATAATGCTGAATAGGGTGTAGACAAATAGGATTCCTCTACACTGTTGTGGAAATGTAAATTGTTACAGCCACTATGGAAAAGAGCATGGAGATTCCTTATAAAACTAAAAACAGAACTACCATGTGACACAGCAATCCCACTCTTGGGCATATACACAGAGGAAAACAGAATTTGGAAAGATACAAGCACTCCAATGTTCATCACAACACTATTTACAATAGCCAGGACATGGCTATTGTAACAGAGGAATGGATAAAGAAGAAAAGATGTGGTGTTTGTATATATCTATATATACACACACACGGAATACACACAAATATATGCACCAATAGAATACACACATATATATACACACAATGGGATACACATGTATATATACACACACATGGAATATATATATACACACACACACACACACACACACACACACACACACACACATATATACATAAACACAATGGGATATCAGCCATAAAAAATAACAAGATAAGGTCATTTGAATACATATGGATGGACCTAAAGACTGTCATGCTGAGTGCAGTATGTCAGACACAAAAAGACAAATATTATACGGTATCAATTATATGTGGATTCTTAAAAAAAAAGGTACAAATGAACTTATTTACAAAACAGAATTAGAGTCACAGATATAGAAAACAAACTTTAGTTACCAGGGGATAAGGGGGGAGGAGGAATAAATTGGGAAATTGGGGTTGATATATACACACTACTACTATGTATAAAATAGATAACTAATAAGCACGTATAGCACAGGGAACTCTACTCAGTACTCTGCAATGGGCTATATGGGAAAAGAATCTTTAAAAAAAAGAGTGGAGATATGTCTATACATAACTGATTTTCTTTGCTNGTACACCAGCCCCAAGCATCCTGTATCCTGCATTGAACATAGACTGGTGCTTCATTTCTTATATGATAGTATACATGTTTCAGTGTCATTCTCCCAAATCATCCCACCCTCTCCCTCTCCCCCAGATGTCAAAAGTCCGTTCTATACTTTTGTGTCTCCTATATTGTCTCATTTACAGGGTCATCATTACCATCTTCCTAAATTCCATATATATGTGTCAGTATACTGTATTGGTGTTTTTCTTTCTGGCTTATTTCACTCTGTATAATCGGCTCCAGTTTCATCCATCTCATTAGAACTGAGTCAATCTTATTCTTTTTAAGGGCTGAGTAATACTCCATTGTGTATATGTACCACAGCTTTCTTATCCAATCATCTGTTGATGGACATCTGGGTTGTTTCCATGTCCTGGCAATTATAAATAACGCTGCAATGAAAGAGAATTCTATAGCTCTTCCTTTAAATTTGTGGAAGAGGTCACAAATGGTGGAACTTTCCATGAAAACAGGACAAACTGAATCTCCCTTCCAAAGTTCACATATTTTTAATATTTATTTTTTAATTGAAGGATAATTGCATTATTGTGTTGGTTTCTGCCAAATATTAGCATGAATCAGCCACAGGTATACATATGTTCTCTCCCTCTTGAACCTCCCTCCCACTTCCCTCTCCATCCCACCTCTCTCGGTTGTTACAGAGCCCGTTTGAGTTCCATGAGTCATTTGCCAATTCACATTGGCTGTCTATTTTACATATGGTAACGTGTGTTTCCATGTTACTCTCTCCATACATCCCACCTTCTCCTTCCTCCCGCCTCCTGCCATGTCCATATTATTTCAAAGTGCTTAGAGATATACTAGCGCTCATCTAAGGCTCCCACTGAGCCCAGATTAAGAAATATTACTCTATAGACACCCTAAGAATGGCAGAAAATGCTTCCAAATGAAGCAATTGACAAGGGATTAATCTCAAAAATATATAAACAGCTCAATTTTTAAAAAAATCAAAAACAGAGCAGATCTAAGTAGACATTTCTCCAAAGAGAGACAAATGGCCAAAAATCTCACCGTCACTAATTATCAGAGAAGTGCAATCCAAACTACAATGAGGTATCACCTCACACTTATCAAAATGCCCATCACCCAAAAATATATAAATAATAATGCTGAATAGGGTGTAGACAAATAGGATTCCTCTACACTGTTGTGGAAATGTAAATTGTTACAGCCACTATGGAAAAGAGCATGGAGATTCCTTATAAAACTAAAAACAGAACTACCATGTGACACAGCAATCCCACTCTTGGGCATATACACAGAGGAAAACAGAATTTGGAAAGATACAAGCACTCCAATGTTCATCACAACACTATTTACAATAGCCAGGACATGGCTATTGTAACAGAGGAATGGATAAAGAAGAAAAGATGTGGTGTTTGTATATATCTATATATACACACACACGGAATACACACAAATATATGCACCAATAGAATACACACATATATATACACACAATGGGATACACATGTATATATACACACACATGGAATATATATATACACACACACACACACACACATACACACACACACACACACATATATACATAAACACAATGGGATATCAGCCATAAAAAATAACAAGATAAGGTCATTTGAATACATATGGATGGACCTAAAGACTGTCATGCTGAGTGCAGTATGTCAGACACAAAAAGACAAATATTATACGGTATCAATTATATGTGGATTCTTAAAAAAAAAGGTACAAATGAACTTATTTACAAAACAGAATTAGAGTCACAGATATAGAAAACAAACTTTAGTTACCAGGGGATAAGGGGGGAGGAGGAATAAATTGGGAAATTGGGGTTGATATATACACACTACTACTATGTATAAAATAGATAACTAATAAGCACGTATAGCACAGGGAACTCTACTCAGTACTCTGCAATGGGCTATATGGGAAAAGAATCTTTAAAAAAAAGAGTGGAGATATGTCTATACATAACTGATTTTCTTTGCTATACACCTGAAACTAACATGGCATTGTAACTCAACTATACTAAAATAAATTTTTTTTAAGAAATTATTTCACAGAAAATAAAATTCATATACACATTTTGTTTTTGTTTAGGTGATATTTGTATGTATCATTGCATATACATTATAAAGAAAATATTGAGTAAGTTTTTACAAATACAGACACAAACAAAGGTCTGTCTAGTCAAGGCTATGGTTTTTCCAGTAGCCATGTATGGATGTGAGAGTTGGACTATGAAGAAAGCTGAGCCCAGAAGAATTGATGTTTTTGAACTGTGGTGTTGGAGAAGACACCTGAGAGTCTCTTGGGCTGGAAGGAGATCCAACCAGTCCATCCTAAAGGAAATCAGTCCTGAATATTCATTGGAATGACTGATGGTGAAGGTGAAACTCCAATACTTTGGCCATCTGATGAGAAGAGCTGACTCATTTGAAAAGACCCTGATGCTGGAAAAGATTGAAGGCAGGAGGAGAAGGGGACAACAGAGGATAAGATGGCTGGATGGCATCACTGACTCAATGGGCATGAGTTTGAGTAAACTTTGGGAGCTGGTGATGGACAGGGAGGTCTGGCATGCTGCAGTCCATGGGGTCGCAAAGAGTTGGACACGACTGAGCTGAACTGAACTGATGCCTAAGTAACTTAACTCACTCCGGTAGTAATCATCAGCGAAAGTTCCATCATGCTCCTTCCAAGTAAAGCACAGCCTCACTCCCTGCACCACCAACCTGAGACAATGAAATTTCTGTTCTCACCAAGGTTAGTTTGGCTGATAGTAGAATTTCATATAGGTGGAAACATACCGCATGCCATTTGTATGTATGACTTTCTCTCAGCATAATGTTTTTGAGTTTCAGTCATATTCTTCCCTGTATTAATTCACTCTTCTTTCCTACTGAGCCTTGTTCCATTCAATGAATATATCAGCTGTTGATGAACGCCTGAGCTGTTTACAGATTTTGGCTGTGATGAATAAAACTTCTATGAATGTCCTTATTGAATTTGTTTTGTGAATATATGCTTTCATCTCTCTTGGCTTCCACTTTCTTCACATCCTCTCCAATATTTATTGTGGTCAGTCTTTTTAACTTTAGCTATTTGGTGAGTATGCAGCAGTGTCTCATCATGGATTTAATTTGCATTTCCTTGAAAATTAAGATTAATGAAGATGAATGTTTTCACATGCTTATTGATCATTTGCACATACTGCTAGTGAAGTTCAACTTATTTGGTCATTTTTAATTGAGTTGTTTACCCTTTTATTGTTCAACTATAGGTATTTTTAGTATATCTGAACACTAATCACTTTTCAGCATTGCTTTATTAATATTTTCTTCTAGCCTGTAGAGGTTGCCAAATCATTTCCTCAATTGTGTATTTTGATGAAAAGTTGTAAATTTTTCAAAATTAACAGAGATAATTTCCTAGTCTATTTTTAAATTTCTTGATCAGTGTATATCTATTTCTGAACTCTCTATTCTCTTCTATTAATTTATGTGTCCTCTCTTTTGTCAGTACCATACCCTCTTGATGGCAAAGTTGTATGGGGTCCATGGGGTAGCAAATGGACCAATGAACAAATGCCAAAAATCTTAAAGTAGTGTGAGTCCTCAAACTTCATTCATCAGGATTATTTTACTTATCATAGTTCCTTGGTATTTTCATATAAATTTTAGAATCAGCTTGCCAAGTTCTCCAAAAAAGCTTGGCTGGAATGGTGCCAAATATATCAATCAATTAGGAAACTGTTATAATCATTTCACCAATTTGCCTATGTAACTTTTGAAACAATAGTATTACTCAGTTGTGACCAACTCTTTTGACCCCATGGACTGTAGCTTACCAGGTTCTTCCATCAGTCGGATTTTCCAGACAAGAACACTGAAGTGGGTTGCCATTTCCTTCTGCAGGGATCTTCCTGACCCAGGGTTCCGATTCAGGTCTTCTCCATTGCAAACTTTTACCATCTGAGCCATGCTTTAAAGCAATAGAGGCAATTTGAAATGCTATTACTGCAAAGCCCCAGCTAGCATCAGCCTGCAAGCACACTTTGATCCAATCTGAATTTCATCTTGATCTCTACTATTCTCACCTTTAATAGCATCTCTCACTCACTATTTTTTTTTTCCCTAAATGGCATCAGAAGGTGAATCAAGCCTAAAACAAATGACAACCTAGTTCTGGGATAGCTATTGTTGAAGTTTCCCAATAGTATTTTGAAATAACCAATGACCGATGGCTGGGCTCTTTAACCAAAATATTCACTGCCTCTTCATAAAATTCCTTAAGAGACTAGACTTACTTTAAAAAATATTTACTATTTTATTTTTACCATCTAACTGACAAAATTATGCTTTCTCATTTGAGGTCTTAAACTGTACTGGTCTTTCTTGCATGATCTTTAAGAAGATTGCAATGTGTACTCCTGAAGGTGAAGTTGAATAAATACTTAATTTTACTTAAAAAAAAAAAGTTCCACTGAACTCAAATAAAAATCTTACTATATTAACTGGTTCATACCTTTGAACAAAGTCAGCTTTTTAAATTATGTATGCTGAAAGAAAGAAACAACATATTTTGAAAACAGACATTGCCTTAGAATTATCTTATTTACATATATTGGAGGTAGAGTGAACATAAATTTTTAGCTTCTCGGTGATCTGCTGCTCTTTAGGAAGTGACAAATGAGCAAATGCCAGAAATTTAAATCTATTGATTTAAAGATTCAGAGACACATCTCCAGCTAACCTCCAGTTCGATATTACTTAGAAAAAAGAAAGAAGTTACGCAGCTACTGCTATTCTAACATGTAACACAGGATTTTCAAATGCATTTGCCATTCCCCTTCAGCCATCTCTTTAAATATTCTGACACTATTTCTCACATTATCAAGTAATCAAAGGGACAGCCTCACACATATAGAAGATATTCATCAAGTTTTCAAATATGTTAGAGCAGTTCATCTACCAGACACTAGGTTAAGCCTTGAGACTAAAGTTTGGGGAAAAAAAAAAGGCATGCTCACTGCCTCTGCCCTCATGGAGTTCTTATTATTCAAAAAGAGACACACAATAAATAAATAAATAAAAGTAAACATTTGAATAACTCCCCTGAAGGAAATAGCAGTTGAGGTATACGAAATAAAGCAAGTGGGCAATTTTACATAGATTAGTCTGGGAAGGAATATTTGGGAAGAAAAAGAACATATAAGCTATACCTAAAAGATGAGAAATTTCTGGCAATGAAGGTACTTTGAGAAAGTAAATTATTGTATTTTGTACTCTTATACAAAAGGGTGAGGGTAGGGACAAGAAGTTTTTCAATAAAGCTAGCTATGAAACCCTGTGGCCTTTCTTTCAGCCACAGTCATCAATATTACCTGCATTAGACACACACTGCTAGGTCAGTGTGAGGGAAAGTAGGTCACTTCCATTCACCTGAAGTCAGAGAGACTTGACATGGTGCTTCCAGTTCAAAAATTAGATCGTTTGAAGGTTATACAAACTGACTCCTGCTAGCAACTCAAATTAGTCTCAAGGATCCTATTCTTACAGTGCTCTTCAGGAGCTCATGTAATGCACAGACAAAGACAGCAGTAAAGATGAGCTGATGATGAGTCCCTTTCCATCTCTTCCAAAGAGTGATGCAAATCAAAAATCCAGAGTCACTGATCTGACTTCAGGAGTACAAAGAAATGCATTCATTTTAAAAAGGTAAATTTAATAACCACCATAGTAATGGGATTTTATATTGAATACCCTACCAGGCTTTCATGCTTTACAGAGAAATAAACTGGAGAATCATTCTCTTTGCATTTTTATTTATTTAGCTCAGAATAATTAATTTTATGTGACTGAATGTCTGCCTGGTCATATAAAAATTTTAGCCATAGAATCATCATGTTACAAAATTCAAGATGGCAAGATAGTGAAGACAAGGAGCAGATACAGAGATTTCAAAGTACTGTATATATGCATGCACATTCTGCTTTACATTTAGTATAGTCATCGTCCACAAACCCTGTTTTCTTTTAATCACGTTGGGTGTTAGATTTACCTTGAGTCCATCGTAACTCAGGTGTTTTTTTTTAAATCATGATAAAATAATGCAATGCATATAAAAATAATAAATGTCATATGTTTCAGTAATTTATAAACTCAAGCTGAGATGAGAAAATTTAAGTGGGTTTTACAATACTTGTCATTTAGTAATTGCTTGACAATATTTTGGGAATAGGAAAGAGAAAAGGGAACATATAAATTTATTAATATAACCAATTATTCCTCTCTACATAAAATCTTTTTATTCTGTCCTTTGTCTCTTTCATATAATTTAATGGTTTTAAAGACATTAAATGTTAAGCTGCCAATTCAGAAGAGGTCTTGCTTCAGGGAGAAATAATGAGAAACATTTGAGGACCTCCAAAGATTAAGAGCCTATGATTTGGCTGATATTCTTAGCTACCTGGAAATCTAAGAAGGTCTGTAGTGTGGATGAAAGATTTATTAATAACTAAGGAGAGAAAGTAAAAACTCAACACTGGTCTGGCTTCCCTTATGAGATAAATTATTTTCAAGCTATAAGAATGTTCTCATAGCAGAGAGCTACACAAAGGGCTGGCCCTGAAATTCCTTTTTTTACCAGTCCCTGAAATTACAAGGAGCTTGTAAGTGTTATGCTCCGAGTCCAAGTCTCCAAATAGACTGAGAGAACAAGTCCACCACGGCAATACAAAGGCAAGAAGGGAGTTTATTGCTAACTCGAGTTAGGGCACTCTGCCACATCCAACACAGTGGAGGAAAGCAAGAGGGCCCTGAATTACAGCAGTATTTATAGACTTAGAACAAAGACAGTGAGTTGGCAAGGGCGGATTGGTTGCAAGGGGTTCTTGGCATCTATTAATCGGCTAAATTTTACGCATGCGGGCTCACTTAAGGGACTTTTCGTGTTATCTGGGCTAGTTCTAACCAGGCTACAGGGAATATGCTGACCCGCTGAGTCTCAAGGTCGGGGGGATGATGATCTCAGCTCCTTCTGGGCAGTGACCCAGCTTTTTTTGTGATTGTAGCTCTAGCTACTTTAGTCCTTGAAGCTTGTCATGGCTTCTGTCAGGTCTCAACAGTAAGAGAATGTAAGTCAACTGTATCTCTAAGCATTTTGTTCAGTTCAATTGACATTTTTCTTCATAGTAGAAAAATCTTTCCAAAGAAAGAAGCAGTATGCTTATTTACATGGTCTAGGATCTCCATCTTATCATGAAACTGTAATCTCAATTCACAGTCTAGAGTCTGTCCATGGACCACACTTTTATAGTACCAGTCTAGAGACAGTACAAGATGCTTGTGATTTAGTTTGGCGGCTACAGTTCACAAGGCCTATGAATCAGAAGAGCTCCATGTATGGACTCAACCTGTTCTACAAAGAACTCAGTCAGCTAGTGATCATCTTTGGATCCATTGAAGATATCATTTATAAATATCAAGAAAAGAGAAACAGAATTGTTATAACCCTGAAAGGGACAACACATAAAATGATAGGTGATTAGCAGAAGAGTGATCATCTCTCTCGTGTTCACAGACACACACACATACACACATACTCTTACATATACATAACTCCCGGCAAGTACACACATAGCCACACACTCCCACATGCAAAAAGGCTCCAAGACTCCAAGAGACCAATTCTACCAATTTTACATTATTTGCAGCAGAAAAAGTGCATCCTCTACAACAAGGCATCATTGGTGGGATTGTTAGGTGAGGTACCAATACATTCTTCTCATGCATAGAGCCAGAGCTCAGAAGCAAAGCCCAGTTTTGATGGCAGGAGCCCCGAGCCCTTTGCTGTATCCTCCTTTGAGCAGAAAGCAGCAACATTCTCAGGAACTCCACCTAACCATGGTCCAAGGCACAGGCGATGATTTCAAGGCAAAAAGGCACAGCGGAATAGTTTAAGACTCACTCCCAGAACCAAGGTGGTGCTTCCCTGGTGGCACTAGTGATAAAGAACCCCCTGCCAATTCAGGAGATGCAAGATACACGGGTTCAGTCCCTGGGTCAGGAAGATGCCCTGGAGAAGGGCATGGCTACCCACTCCAGTATTCTTGCCTGGAGAATCCCATGGACAGAGGAGCACGGCGGGCTACAGTCCATGGAGTCACAAAGAGTCAGACACTACTGAAGTGATTTAACAGGCAGGTACGCAGAGCCAAGGTGCAGCCTAATGGGATGGATGCTTTGAGGAAACCAGAAGTTCATTGAGAAGAAAAGTAGAGTTTTCCCTCACAAGAGGAAAGACAAAGGATATTCATAAGAAACCACAAATACCTGGCACTTGGACTGGGGGGTTGAGGAAGGTGACAAGTAACATGCACCCCTGATAGAGCAGGACACAGGCTCAACTTGCGGCAGTAAAACCTTTAACTTATATCATCACTTTTTCAACAGTATTTTCAAGTAATTTGACATTGTTAGGGAGAGATGTATGTTTAGTTTAGGACCAACCGCAAGAGGAAGCAATTTTGACCCTTAATTTTGTATTTCAAACTTAATTGACTGAGGTCTGATGACTTCCCTAGATTATACCACACATTTTCCTAGATAATTTTCTTTCTTCCCTAGGCTATTCTTTGAAGCTCTGATTATATTTACTATTAAAGGGAAATCACAAAAGAGACCCAAGAAAGAGGGTGAGTTTAAGTGTAATCAGCTTCATAAAATTGTTTCAATTTTATTATAAGCAATGGCCTCTAGGAATGAGATGGATGGGTCTTACCTGGAAGAAAGCAAGCAAGAATGTTCATCCAAAAGGATTCTGTCTTATAGAATGGGATTAGTGAAGTCATCATTCAGTTCAATCATGTAAAATTCCCAATTATCATATTACTGACTTCAATTTATTGCACAATTTTAAAAGAAATTAGATGAAAAATTTTATTTTTATTTTCATCCTCACTTTGTTCCCATCTTCTCCCCAGTAATAAAAACGAGAGGAATGTATCCATGTACCCTAAGCCAATTAGGTTCTGGTTGTTTCCTCCATATTGCCCTTAATATTTTTCCCTTTTTATGAAAGACCTGACAAAAATTACCCTGATGAGAGGGACAGATTCTGACAGAGTACCGAGGAGGAAATATTTTTATAAACAATCTCACTCTGGCTTCCAACTCATCCCATTAGCTCTGAAGAATGAGGCAACTAATTATACAAGAGGCTGTTTTCCAGAAATTTTGACATGCTATAAACCCTTTAAATATAGAGGCTGACAAAGTGAGTAATAAATTCTTTTTGTACTTCACATATGGCCTGTGATCATGTTGCTGAATATTTCCAAACAATAATGTAGTAAAAATGAAAACAGAGCAGCAGCCTAGGCATTCTCCAGGGCAAACGAAGTCAAGGATTCACAGATACGGATGATCCAGCTATGCGTCCTTTCATTTCCTGGGGTGTTTCTGGGTGGTGGTGAGAGGTGGTGCTACCTTGATGTTATAATTGGAGGAGGCCTACGATGACATGATGTCTGCAAGAGCAGTCAAACGAGTGGTTTTGTCCATACACCTTACCACTCTGTTTTTCATTTTTGACCCATTTGACACTAAGGCTAAATAAATGAGGGCAAAAATATATCTATACCCTGTATATCAATTAATTTTTTATCAATTTGTCAGTCATATTTTTTTTAATCAAAACAAAATTCACATTGTTCACCATAAAGGCAAGATTGAACTCCTGGCTTTTCTGAACAAGTTAAGCAACCAACCCACTAATTTAAAAGATCCTGAGTCATACAGACACCAGTCAAAGGTTTTCATGAAAGAACAAATGAACTAATCATAAAAAGTGTTTGCTGTGTTTGGGTCACTGTTTGTTTGAAGAAAGTACTTTCTATGATTGTGTAGACGTCTTCATACAATAGATCATAAATGGAAATTAGCAATTTGACAGTAAAAGTTGTTTTCTCAAAAAGGACATATGATTTGGATGAAAAGAATGATAACACACTTGAGGGCAGTGGAATATTATTTTAAGTATATTTCAAAATANGTCTTCATACAATAGATCATAAATGGAAATTAGCAATTTGACAGTAAAAGTTGTTTTCTCAAAAAGGACATATGATTTGGATGAAAAGAATGATAACACACTTGAGGGCAGTGGAATATTATTTTGAGTATATTTCAAAATATCAAGATGAGCCAAAAACAATTACAACTTAAGGGGAGTCAACATTTTTGTGAACAGCTAGTGTTTCTTAGTATTTGCAGTGATCAGCTTGAATATTTTCACTCACATTTAGTGGCCGTGCTGTTGCTTGTAATGTCAGAGAGCTGGGGCCCTATTATGGTTACTCAGGCAGAGACAGTGTACCCCAGAGGAAATTATAACAGTAAGTAAAAGTAATTGTATACTTGTCCAAGTCTGGTTTGGCTTTAACTGAGATTAACAGATTTATTCCCATTTATAACAGCCTCCGGTACTATGGAACTCTTTTGAATGCCATCAGTATTGGCAAACCCAACAGCTTACAAGGTCACTTTTATTTTAGTCAGTTATGACTCAAGCTGTGTCTAAATTAAGNTCTGAACAAGTTAAGCAACCAACCTACTAATTACAAAGATCCTGAGTCATACAGACACCAGTCAAAGGTTTTCATGAAAGAACAAATGAACTAATCATAAAAAGTGTTTGCTGTGTTTGGGTCACTGTTTGTTTGAAGAAAGTACTTTCTATGATTGTGTAGACGTCTTCATACAATAGATCATAAATGGAAATTAGCAATTTGACAGTAAAAGTTGTTTTCTCAAAAAGGACATATGATTTGGATGAAAAGAATGATAACACACTTGAGGGCAGTGGAATATTATTTTGAGTATATTTCAAAATATCAAGATGAGCCAAAAACAATTACAACTTAAGGGGAGTCAACATTTTTGTGAACAGCTAGTGTTTCTTAGTATTTGCAGTGATCAGCTTGAATATTTTCACTCACATTTAGTGGCCGTGCTGTTGCTTGTAATGTCAGAGAGCTGGGGCCCTATTATGGTTACTCAGGCAGAGACAGTGTACCCCAGAGGAAATTATAACAGTAAGTAAAAGTAATTGTATACTTGTCCAAGTCTGGTTTGGCTTTAACTGAGATTAACAGATTTATTCCCATTTATAACAGCCTCCGGTACTATGGAACTCTTTTGAATGCCATCAGTATTGGCAAACCCAACAGCTTACAAGGTCACTTTTATTTTAGTCAGTTATCACTCAAGCTGTGTCTAAATTAAGTAGACTCAGGAAGTGGAGTCAAAATCTCCATTTTCCTGAGGTCATCAGTTTTCCAGATTATCTGTGATTGTTTTCTATCTCTGGGGATATATATATATGTGCCCCAAATTTTGTGTTTTGTTACAAGCAAACATCCCTTGTTCTTATATATCAAAATTCAGCTTGGTAAAAGGAAAGAGTCCTAGGAAGTCATTTTGCTTCTGGTCAGAGGTGGAGCACTGGTTTATAAAATTAATGAGCTTCATTGTAACCACCTACAAAGGTTGAAAAAGACACTTCTTAGCATGCAGCAGTCTTGGAATTTAAGATCCTTACAATGACTGGATTATAGATACCCTGGGTTTTATTTTACTTTCCATTTTAAAAGCCTATCAGTTTGATTTTTTGTTCAGTTACTGCTACTTAAAATACTGTCTAAAAGGTAATCCCTAGAATGGTGTTTTTATTGTTTGAAACTCAGAAAAACAGCAATGTGATCTTTCAGCTTGTGTGTATTAGCAAAAGCTAGGTCACCTTCTTGGGGGTCAAGGTCAGTTTCTCTTTATGTTAAATTTCTGCCTTTAAATGGAGAAGAAAGACATGGAAAGGGGGCTGAAGCTTTGACTCACAATTAACCAATGGACCCACCCAGCCCTGGCTTAAATTGAATATTCACACATCGTATTTTATTCCTTTTCAAAAAGATTTTCAACCATAATGAGTAAGCTAGGAAGGGAAGGTAACAATAGACGCAGCTACAAAGATACAGACCTTGCAGGGCAAGGGCTTCTCTAAGCCAAGTCTTCCTTCCCATTTCAGCTGTTGCTTGACTATTGAAAGGGTACAAACAGAACCACATGAAGGAAAGGAGAGTCATCCGACAGTAACATTGCAAAGGAAGAAGAGAATACAAAGGACGAGTGGAGAAAAGCTGACTTAGGAGAGAAAAAGGATAATCAACTAAAAACATATTTTTCAAGGGACAAGTTGGAGAGAAGGAAATGTTGAAAATATACTGATATGAACATTATAGCTTATTGAATTGACATGTGTGTCTCAGCCAACGTTACCTTGGAGAAGTATATAATGGGTTTAGTTCAGCTGAAAAAAAAATAATCATTTGTGTGGTCACTACTTCGGGTGTTGAGATAAAAAGAAGAGTAAGGGGTGGTTGCTTCCCCTTTGGAAATGGTATTCTGAGAATTATCAGACTGTATACAGTTAAATTCAGTTTAATGTGATAAATGCAGAAACAGTATCAGAATGGGAATTTGGGACAGACCAGGGGATCAAGGAAGATTTCCTGGAAGAGAGAATGCTTGAACTCTCTTTAGATCAAAGCGGAACACTATTTAACTCTGTGCTATAGGGCAACTCACATAATCCCTTTGAGTATGTTTCCTAATTAATTAAAAATGGGTGCAATAATACCAATCTCACAGGTTTGTTATGAGGATTAAAAGATTAAACAAATGAAGTGCTTTGCATGTTGTAAATGTTCAATAAATATTTTGCTTCCTGTTCCCTGTAAAATGTCAGCACAGGAAGGAGATGTCAGTGACTTATGTTGTTATTTCATAGAAGGACATGAAGGTTGTGTAACTTGCCCAGAGCCAGACCAGTCATACTAGTTAGCTACAGAATAAGGTGTCCTCATTCCTAGCCTGGGACCATCTCCACAACATAATGAAAATTAAAGAATGACCATGATGGGAGGAGCTTCGGGAGGAAACAGGCATGGTAAATGTAGAGACACTTGAAAGGAACAGGCAGACTTTATAAAATCAGTAAATAAACATTTTTTTTAAAAAAGTCTAAATGAAGACTTAAGAAGTCACAAGTGAATCAAAAATCACGCATGGGAATAACAGGCACAAACAATATTCGAGGTGTTACCAAGAGTCGTTTTAAACAAATCTGGATGTGGATGGACCTAACATCAGGGGGCAAAGGATAAGTTAAAAATCTAAGCTTGTATAGCTTCTTTAAAAATGGTTTATGTGTAAATTATGATATTAAAGTGTTCACCTTTAAAATCCTCTGAAAAATGTACAGTCATTGAGTCTAATATTTAGAAATGACTTTAGAGTTCACCTCGTTGGGAATTTCTTAATAGTATTTATCTTTGGGGCTGGGTAATTCTTCGAATTCTTTGTTGTGGAGGCTATTTTGTGTGTTTGGCAGCAGTATCCAGGGATTCCACCCACAAATATCAGAGAAGCTACATCCCCATCTTCAAAGTTGTGATATCTAAAAATGTTCCTAAGCATTGCCAAATGTCCCCTGGGACAAAATTACTCCCAACTGAGGATCTCTGATCTAATAAAATGTTCTATGCATTGTAGGAATTCATCCTTTCTGGTTCCTACCACATCAAGGATTAGAAAAGTTCGCACTTCAAGCATTCATTCTTCTATCTGAACAGCCTTAATTATTTGGATAGTTATTTTATTGAGTTGAAATCTAGTCTAGTGCATTGTTGGCCCATCATATACACTTTTTCCTCTTAAAAATGAAGAACTTTTAAACCCTCTCTACTTTCAAATATTTGGAGGCATCTATCATGTTTACTTTCATATTTTTTCTCCGTCATAAACTTCCACAATTTCCTTAGCCCACACTCTCTATGTGATATTTAGATCTCTCATTATCTTTGTCTTCAGCTTGTAGGTGCTTTGATTTTGTTAACATCACTCATATCAATGTTAGTCCCCTTACCCCCTCTTGGCAAGTAAGATACTTGTAAACCAGACGGACTATTTTATTTGTTCAAGTTCCCATCCATAGAGAGAAGGGGTGAGACCAGGGCCAGAGCTCCTACTTCCTTTCATATTACACATAGTCATTCACACCCTCACAAACAAAGTGAGAGTTGCTGTGAGTGGGAACAGTTGTTCCTCAAAAACTAAGCAATAGTTTTTCCTAAATCAGAATTTCCTCCAAAACCAATGGGAAATTGACAGGACAGAAGCAACACACACCATCCATTAAGATTCCCTCAGAACACTACCGCCTGGGTTCCCTTGGATACCCACCACCTAGGTCAAGCTGTTGCAAGAAATTCCATAAACCTTAAGTCTTCACTCAAGTTCCTCATCTCCAAATTAGATAACTTAGATAATTAGATAACTTCTGACTTGACTCTTACTACAGCACAAAAAATTATCAATAATATAAAAGTTCAATCAACATTATTATACTTAACTGTAATTACATGTCAAGGTATTTTTCTAGTTTCTCTCAGCCATTACACTATATATCATGGATATAACATAAAGGGTGATGAGCTGGCTAAAGGAAGAAGACAAACAAGTAAAGTCGAAGAACATGTATATTCAAGTAAGTCTGGGTTTATTAGATGCCAGGTTTTGTCAGAGAGAACATCCTGGGTGTAACCAAAATCTTCACTTCAACAACTTGTAAAAGAGTTGAAACATGTATAATATAAGAAACGAATTGCCAGTCCAGGTTCGATGCAGGATACAGGATGCTTTGAGCTGGTACACTGAGATGACCCAGAGGGATGGTACAGACAGGGAGGTGGAGGGGGTTCAGGATGGGGAACACGTGTACACCCATGGCAGATTCATGCTGATGTATGGCAAAACCAATACAATAAAGTAATTAGCCTCCAATTAAAATAAATAAATTTAAATAAAAAAAAAAGAACTTGTGAAAGAGAAGCAAAGGATTTAGAAGAATTTTGAAGTACAAAGGGAGCCGCATGTCAGTAAACAGCCATTTCTATTGCTGTTATCTCTTGATCTCAAGAAGGCTTTTGCTTTGGGGGTTTTATTGGGGGTATGTGACTGCTAAGTCAGAATCTCCTTAAGCTGAGAAAACAAGGACAAACAGTCCATGCTCAGAACCAGCTCATTTTATCTCTGAGTTGAGAATCTTAAGAGACTAATGACCAAAAGGTGGTACTACTTCTGAGGATCATTGCTTATTATTTTAAAGCCTGTTTGCTTCATTTCAAATTTGAGCACACTGACAAAGAATGTTCTCTGTGACACATTCTCCTCTCTAACCTTTGTCACAGGAAAATATTTTTGTTCATCAGGATTAAATTGGCCTGTGCATGCACCTCGTAAGGCAACCCGGGCCCAGCTGCCTGTCCTCTTTCCTTTTTGCATGCTGCCTTATTGTAAAGCCTCCATTCTGCCATGAAGTCAGCTCCTGATTACTCCAACCCAGTAGGCGATTTCCCTACACTGACCTTCCACACAGGAAGTCCTCGAGAAAACCAGGTGTCACTTCAAAAAGAAACACACAAAACTCATCTGACTCCCACTCATTATTTTTCACACTGTGCCACACTACTGAGGCCCAGGCCTTGCTGATTCTTAATTTGGTTGCCCTCCTCTACTGCTGGAGGCCTTTGAAGTTACCAACAACATGCTCTCTGATGCCCTTGGAGAGCAGCACTGTGAGGTGTGATTTGCTGAGTGTACTCAGTATACTGCAGTATTCAACTCTATATTGGCACAAGAGACAGAGAAGTATATTAATATAATGGAAATGTGTGAAATGTTAGCTGTCCATTTTAGACTCCCTTCTGATTTGAGGGGAAGCCCCCACTTTAAGAGTCTTGGCAGGAGACAGGATTTTGACTCCAACTCATCCCTAACAGTGATAGCAGTGATGAGACAGGGATGGCACCAAAAGATGGTACTACTTCTGAGTAGTATCACATAGAATCAACCAATGTGCTGCTCTTGTTCAGGACTGAGGAACTTGAGAGTTTGCTACTAGAATAGAAATCATTCACAGCAAAGACAACTTGAATGGAGAAGTCAGCCATGAGAACAGACCATGCCTGGGGCAGAGAAGCCAAGAGTGACATATAATTTTTCCTGCAGCCTAATTGTGTGTTTCTGCTGCATAGAATGGTTCAACTATGTATCCAGGTTTCTTCTCCAGTCTTTCAATCAATTCTGGGAGTATTCCAATCCTTCCAATAAATATCCAACATGGTACCATCCTGACTAGCTGTCTGACCTTGAGCAAGTCATCAAACAGTATCTGCCTCTAACACGCTTAGCAGAATGTCTGAGGCACAGTAAGTGCTAAACAGATGTTACCTATCAGTTCAGTTGCTCAGTTGTGTCCAACTCTTTGCGACCCCATGAATTGCAGCATGCCAGGCCTCCCTGTCCATCACCAACTCCCAACGCAAACTCACATCCATCGAGTCAGTGATGCCATCCAGCCATATCATCCTCTGTCATCCCCTTCTCCTCCTGCCCCCAATCCCTCCCAGCATCAGAGTCTTTTCCAATGAGTCAGCTCTTGGCATGAGGTGGCCAAAGTACTGGAGTTTCAGCTTTAGCATCACTCCTTCCAAAGAACACCCAGGATAGATCTCCTATAGTCCTTTCTAAATCATTAAAACCCTAAATTTTTAGAAAAGAACTTTGAGCTGGAAACTAAAGGATGAATGAGTCGACTAGCAAAGATAGGCAAGAAAAGGTATCCCAAGGCCATAAAAATCACATGGCTAAAGGCTCTATGAGTGGGAGGAAATATGGAGTGTCCAAGACCAAGGGCCAAGGGAAGATTGGTATAGCCTAGGGCTGAGAAAGCAGGGGTGAGGTCCTACAGGACTGACAGGAGATGTTGGTATGTGTAAAATATCCTAAGTGTGACCAAAAAGCTTTAAAAATACAAGCAAAGTCATTCAAGTAATTTTGCCTGAGGAAATAGGCATCCGACTACAGTTAGACAAACAGATTGGAAAGAACAACAGATGGTTGCAGGGATATTAGTTAGGCAGCTATTATAGGTGCCCAGGCACTCCAGTACTCCTGCCTGAAAAATCCCATGGACGGAGGAGCCTGGTGGGCTGCAGTCCATGGGGTCGCTAAGAGTCGGACATGACTGAGCGACTTCACTCTCACTTTTCACTTTCATGCATTGGAGAAGGAAATGGCAACCCACTCCAATGTTCTTGCCTTGAGAATCCCAGGGACGGGGGAGCCTGGTGGGCTGCCGTCTATGGGGTCGCACAGAGTCGGACACGACTGAAACGACTTAGCAGCAGCAGGAATAAGATACTTATAGACTGCATTACAGACAGGTTGTGGAGATGTAGAGAAATGAGTGAATTGAGGTACTTAAAATGATGTAAGGTTGACCAGACTTTGGGTCAATTAGCTGTAACGGGTGAAGGAGAGGTGGGTGGTAAGGACAATTCTCATCCCCCAAGGCTTTCCTTTTTCAGAAGGGAGGCCTGGTGCACTTGAGAAGAAATTCAATACATTTTATGCACATATACTTCTGAGATAGCAGTACTCCTAAAACATTGATCTGTAG
>SJYW01016377.1:154506-184196 GCA_006410735.1 Raphicerus campestris | reverse complement strand
CAAACTCACATCCATCGAGTCAGTGATGCCATCCAGCCATATCATCCTCTGTCATCCCCTTCTCCTCCTGCCCCCAATCCCTCCCAGCATCAGAGTCTTTTCCAATGAGTCAGCTCTTGGCATGAGGTGGCCAAAGTACTGGAGTTTCAGCTTTAGATCACTCCTTCCAAAGAACACCCAGGATAGATCTCCTATAGTCCTTTCTAAATCATTAAAACCCTAAATTTTTAGAAAAGAACTTTGAGCTGGAAACTAAAGGATGAATGAGTCGACTAGCAAAGATAGGCAAGAAAAGGTATCCCAAGGCCATAAAAATCACATGGCTAAAGGCTCTATGAGTGGGAGGAAATATGGAGTGTCCAAGACCAAGGGCCAAGGGAAGATTGGTATAGCCTAGGGCTGAGAAAGCAGGGGTGAGGTCCTACAGGACTGACAGGAGATGTTGGTATGTGTAAAATATCCTAAGTGTGACCAAAAAGCTTTAAAAATACAAGCAAAGTCATTCAAGTAATTTTGCCTGAGGAAATAGGCATCCGACTACAGTTAGACAAACAGATTGGAAAGAACAACAGATGGTTGCAGGGATATTAGTTAGGCAGCTATTATAGGTGCCCAGGCACTCCAGTACTCCTGCCTGAAAAATCCCATGGACGGAGGAGCCTGGTGGGCTGCAGTCCATGGGGTCGCTAAGAGTCGGACATGACTGAGCAACTTCACTCTCACTTTTCACTTTCATGCATTGGAGAAGGAAATGGCAACCCACTCCAGTGTTCTTGCCTTGAGAATCCCAGGGACGGGGGAGCCTGGTGGGCTGCCGTCTATGGGGTCGCACAGAGTCGGACACGACTGAAATGACTTAGCAGCAGCAGGAATAAGATACTTATAGACTGCATTACAGACAGGTTGTGGAGATGTAGAGAAATGAGTGAATTGAGGTACTTAAAATGATGTAAGGTTGACCAGACTTTGGGTCAATTAGCTGTAACGGGTGAAGGAGAGGTGGGTGGTAAGGACAATTCTCATCCCCCAAGGCTTTCCTTTTTCAGAAGGGAGGCCTGGTGCACTTGAGAAGAAATTCAATACATTTTATGCACATATACTTCTGAGATAGCAGTACTCCTAAAACATTGATCTGTAGTGTGTTTTAGCATTGACAAAGCATGTTCATATTCATTTCTTATTTCACTCTCATTGAGGCATGAGAGGCCTAGATAAATGATGCGTTTCTAGATGGCAAAGCTAGTATGCTAGAGAATTGGAAAGAGACTACATTTTCTGCCACCTGGTCCAGTGCATGTCTGTTACACAGAAATGACACATTATCTCCTTCTGAATGCCCCAAAGAATGCCAACAGACTTCTCAATCAGCTTATCTTCTAAACACTTGGTCTTTCCCTCAGTGAATTGCATTTAGTGAACATATACGTTATCAGGGGTACACCAAATTTTCTGATATCAAGAGGAGACTGTAATTTTTGCATTCTGTCTACAAAATTATGAGGAAGAAAGAACTTTCAGAATAAACACCCTGAAATGGCAATTTTCTTAATGACAACTATTACATGCTTTTCTTTCTGTGCAGGAAAGGAAGATAAATGTTATCCACAGGGGCAGCAAATAACAGAATACATTTTGTAATCAGAAAAGTCCAAATTAATTCCAGTTTGCCAGTTACTGGTAGCTTGGTGATGTAGAGGAATTCCCTGAGTCATTTTTTTAAATTTTCATCTAAAAATGAAAACTATCCTATCCACCTCTAGGAAATGGGAGCCCAGATTCCCAACCACTGAGGTGTGCAGTATGACCAGCAGATTGGAGAGCTGGTTCTCTCTGGTAGCTCATGACTCAGGAAGTTAGTAGAGAAATGTCTACGGAAACTAGACAAAATGTATGATGCTAAAGAATCGACTTTTTGTATTTTATAATTCCTCTAAATAATTAAATAAAAATGAACATTTTTGCCTATATTTAGCCAAGCCTAGTTTTCCATCTTGAAGGAAAAAGAAAATGGTCACAATTTCAAACTGAGAGAGGAAAATGGTAGGCCCAACTTTATACATCAGTTATACCATAGACATAAATGATTTATTTTCACACATTGAAAGAAAGATTAAATAAATGAATAAGCAATAATAAATATATGAACTCTGGGCATGTGAGGGGATTTTCACAAAGGAAGTCAGTTATAATACATAATGTAAGAGGAAATCTTAATTCCTGATACTACCAGATTAACTGAAATAATAAACAGAGTCTTTCTTGGTTTTCTGTGTCAAAGGAATTAGACATAAAACCACAATCTATACAGATAAATTTCTGTTCAGAGGAGTCAGATGTACCAGTTGCTTAGTCTTCCCAATATTACAATTACTAGAGGGGTATGAAGCCAACTTTGATTTTCAAACCCAATGGCAAACTTAAGTAAACTTTCCTGTGGTCCTGTGCACTTCCACCCAGATAAAACCTATCTATCTATGAAGTTATAGCAGATAGAAATGCCACTCATCCTTAACTCAGGCTATACAACATAATCACCAATTGAGACTTTAAAGACTACTATTACTCCCTGGGCCCCATCCTAGACAAATTAAATCAGATTCTCCATCATATGAGACTTGGTGACATGTATCTTTTTAAATGCTTCCCAAGTGCTTCTAATCTGTAGTCTAGATTAAGAAGTACTGAAATTCACTCATACCTCCTGGTCAGCCAGAATACAGGGGCAGTAAACAAAGCTTCTCAAACATCAGTGTGTACACAGGTCATTCAGGGTTCTTGTCAAAATGCAGATTCTAATTCAGCAGGTCTAGGCTGGGGCTGGAAAGTCTGCCTTGCATACCAGCTCTGGGAGATGCTGCCAATGCTGTCTGTCCATACACCTGTAGTACCAAGTGCTAAACCGTTCATCAACTGTGGCCTTCCAGAAGCAGCTGAGAAAGAATGGACCTCTACAGAGACATCTTCAGGGATGACAAGAGCTGGCCATATCAGTTGTTCAAGTAGCGAAAGTCTTTTGTTCAGCTAGGTAAAATCCAGGGCTCTGAGCTCCCCAACCTGGCTCACCTAGACTTTGTCCCAGGAAGCCCCACCTGCCACAATCAATCTAGCAACTACAGTGTTCAAGTCTGCCTCATTAGGGAACCTGCAAGAGTCTGCTTCAGCACTGATTTTTTTTTTCCCCTTTCTGATTGTTCAGAGTCTACAGAATTGGTTATTAAATTTTTTAAATGTGACTCTTGAGCACCCTACAAAGATATGATCTCTGGATGGGTCAAGACCTAGAAAGCTATCTAATTGCTGTCTCAAGTTGGTACTAGGTTGAAAGATGATCTATTCCATCACTAACATAACTGAGTTTTGATAAAAGACAACATGAAATCAGCAGGGCCTCAGGACAATAGACAATTTGTGTGAAA
This sequence comes from Raphicerus campestris, assembly GCA_006410735.1. NCBI lineage: Eukaryota > Metazoa > Chordata > Mammalia > Artiodactyla > Bovidae > Raphicerus > Raphicerus campestris. The sequence continues at coordinate 180,780 of SJYW01016377.1, read as the reverse complement.
AAAAAACATGAATTGGAGTGAAAAAAAAAAAAGATCTAACAAAAGTGAAAATAATGATCTATTATGCGAGTTGACCATCAGCAAGGATCAGCAAAGAATGAGGGGAAAGCCTCAGTTTAATTAAAGATTAGAGATTCGACAGAAGTGAAAAGAATAGGAAGCATTTGTTCTTCTATCCTTGACATAAATCAGAGGCCTAGCTAAAAAATTATGACAGTTTACTGGCAACGTATTTTTATAAGGCTTTGCCATACTCTAACAAACAAGTAACTGCAATGTACCATATGTATTACAATAATCAGCTCCCATTATAGCTCAATCAATAAAGAATCTTCTTGCAATGGAGGAGACCCAAGTTTGAGTCCTGGGTCAGGAAGATCCCTTGAGAAGGAAATAGCAATCCTCTCCAGTATTCTTGCCTGAAGAATTCCATGGACAGAGGAGTCTGACAGGCTACAGTCAATGGGGTCGCAAGAGTCACACACAATTTAGTATTAAGCCACCACTAAAATTTAAAATAGAGTATTTGGTTTAAAACATTTTTTATATTAGTACTTATTTTTGTTCAATTATTATTTTAAAAAAATTTACGGATAAGTAGTTTTAACTCAGTGTTTCTGGTATGTCAAGAGTTTTAAGAAAAAAAGTACAAAAAGTCCTAGATCTCTCTCTCTCTCTCTCTCTCTTNAGTGGAGACGTACAAATGAAACAAACTCCAAGGTAAAATGTATATGCCTCATGCTCTATGGTGGCTTAGTAAAAGATCCTTCTGCCAAAACAGGAGATGCGGGCTCGACCCCTGGGTCAGGAAGATGACCTGGAGAAGGAAATGGCAACCCACTCCATTATTCTTGCCTGGAGAATTCCATGGACAGAAAAGCCTGGCCGGGGCTACGATCCACGGGTTCACAAGAGCTGGACATGACTGAGCACAGCACAGCATGGCATGGGATTAGGCAGCGTCTACAACTTCATGCAAAATCATAAGCTGCCTTATCTGCTTTTCCTTCGATGCCCTAATTCTCCCACTTTCTTACTGCTTTCTCCAGAGAACACTTTTTTAGTAAATCACTGGCATTCCAAATTCTTNTACGAACAGTATTTATTGGTACAAACTCTCCCCTGGTCACCCTGGCCCTGAGTCAGTAATAGCATAAGATTGCAAAATTGAGCAAAACACAGGAACTGAGAAGGAATAAATTAAGTCAGACTACTTGCACCTTTTATTTTATTTTTGGCTTACTTTAAGTCAGAATATTTTGCATGTTTACCATGCTAACAAGGACATGGTGAATATTTTTGCATGGTTGAAGGACTGATCCTCAGCTTTTCCAACCCAGAATGGAAACCAGGATGAGACATAAGAGAGAGAGACTGGTTAAGAGGGCTAACTGAGGCTCAGCAAAGAAAGATGTTTTCTGACAACCATGACCAATGCATGAAATTGTTCACTCTTGGATGAATACCCCCACAGTGACATCAGTAACTGGGGATAACTTGTCATCAGAAAGTTCTATGCATAGGCAGAAGTCTGTCACTGAGGAATACCCTTGGAGTAATTCCTGCTACCAGTGAAGTGGAATTAGCCTAAGTCTTATGAGCTTGAACCAAGAACAGCAGCAGGAGTCTCCCTGACTCCCTTATGCCTTCATAAGGACCTGTCTTTCACCATCCAAGCATCCCAGCACCCACTTACAACAACTCTTATAGTCACAGAATTAGATAAACTTCTGTTTTCCTCAGAACTTGTGTATACATAAGGAAGGCAGCATCAGCGGGATAAATTCAACATAATTTCAATGGTTAACACGTTCACTTATGTCAATGTGGAAAGAATCGTCAGTTCATGATATAAACTTGGATGTGGTGCTTTCTATGGAATAACAGAAAACTTTTTTTTTTTTTAAGAAAGAATTTGAGAAAAGAGAGCAGCCCTCCAGTTTGGAAACCAGAGGAAACCATGTGATACACACAGAGCTCCAGATGTCCCAGTGTGGTGTGGTTAATTGAACGCCATAGACCCCACAACTACAGTCTCACACATGGTCTATTAATTCGACTGTCATACTGGTTTATCCATTCATCCTGGAGCTTTGAATATTCCCTTTTACTCTACTCCAACTCTTCTTCCCCAGCAACTAAACCAGATATTCTTTCTGTCTCAGGGAGCATGCAAATCTCTAGGGCCTATAGTAAGTTGGCACTTCGAATAGACTGACCTGAAAAGTTTCATAGTTTTCCATGTTTATGTCTCTTTAATTTATGAAAGATGTAGCAGACTTGAATAATTTATAAGATCATTTTGTTAAGAACAGCATCTTCCCACTTAGAGGTCTTGTTTCTAAACTCCAATGGAATCATTTATTAAAAATACTTGAAAGAAATGAAGACACACACACATATGCAGGTACCCTTGTACATATGCACACAAGGACACACACACACACACACAAACACACACAGCTCTGAGCACCTGGAGTTTCTGTCATGAGGACTCACAAACAAGCCATTAATGTGATGCCTTGGAGAGCCTTAGTCTTCCACCTAAGTTGCTAAAACTCTTAAGCATACAATTTCACTGTGCTTGTGTACCTGGCTTCTAAGCCGTAAGCAAATTATACAAAACATACCAAGGGGTGTGATATGACTTAGGAGAGATACTGGAGACAAAAAAGTACATAAAATAAAAACCAGAGTGAAAACAATTGACATTGCCTGACTGAAGAGACAATTTGAACAACATGAGGAGACTGTAAGAATGTTACTGTGCAGAAGAAGTATGAATGTTCAGTAACATAATAATTTGTCTGATAAGAATGACTTTATTGAGCTGGCAAACCATGCTTTGCCCTTGACCACATTAACTTTAGAACCAATGACATCCATGGCTTCAACGGCAGTAGGGCTCAGCCAAGTTCACGAGAGTCATCACTTGGCATGAAGTTTCAAAACAGAAGTCTTAGGCCAATGTGAAGCATAACACTAAATTAAGCATTTTTCATTTTAATGGAACTAGGTTTTATTGAAGGAGGAAAATCATCCTTAAAAATACAGAGATAGGGCTTTTGGAAATATGCCATTATGTCATGGAGGACTTCAGATCACAAGATACAATACAAGGGTGGCTCCATAAAAAAAGAAAGGGCAAAGCCCTCTGGGTACTGGAATACACTAGAGAAGAGTAAGAGAAAGGCAAAAGGTTTCACGGGAGTGATGTTGAATGACGCTTGCTTCTCTCCAAACCCACACTTGAACATCAAGGGGTGAGGAAATCTGAAAAACATCTGGATTGGTTTAGAGAAATCTCAAAATATTGTGTGCTGGTACGTTGTTTCTCTGGGCTTTCCTGCCCAGAGAAGAACCTGCCTGCCTATGCGGAGCATGCAGATGTGGTTCCTGGGTCAGGCTACCCACTACAGGATTCTCGCCTGGGAAATCACATGGACACAGGAGCCTAGCGGGCTATAGTCCACGGGGTCGCAAAAGAGTCAGACACAACTGGGGAACTAAATGACATCAACCTTGTTTCCCTAGGCTACTGGAAAACTCTCACAGGATCTGCAGTGAATATTTGAGGGACAGCACTCAGACTCTCTAGATTGCTTTTCAGTTCAGTCGCTCAGTCGTGTCCGACTCTTTGCAACCCCATGAATTACCAGTACATTTATCCTTCAGACTTTGGGTGCTTTGCTGCAGCCAGTGCCATTTGTCCCTCAGAGGGCTGCCCCACTGGAGAGGCAGAGGTGCCTGAAAATTTACAGTCCTTCCAGGATGGCTAGGATCCAATGATGACAGTCAGTGGAGATGTACAAAAGTACTCTTGTCTCAAGATGAAACAAACTCCAAGGTAAAATGTATATGCCTCATGCTCTATGGTGGCTTAGTAAAAGATCCTTCTGCCAAAACAGGAGATGCGGGCTCGACCCCTGGGTCAGGAAGATGACCTGGAGAAGGAAATGGCAACCCACTCCATTATTCTTGCCTGGAGAATTCCATGGACAGAAAAGCCTGGCCGGGGCTACGATCCACGGGTTCACAAGAGCTGGACATGACTGAGCACAGCACAGCATGGCATGGGATTAGGCAGCGTCTACAACTTCATGCAAAATCATAAGCTGCCTTATCTGCTTTTCCTTCGATGCCCTAATTCTCCCACTTTCTTACTGCTTTCTCCAGAGAACACTTTTTTAGTAAATCACTGGCATTCCAAATTCTTGGCTCAGAATCTGCATCACAGAAACTTAATCTCAAACAGTTGGTACATGAAGCAGTCTTAGAAGGCAGACTTTGTGGATGGAATTCTAGAGCTGGGTCACATATAGCCCAGATATCAATGAGGATCATATCATGCGGATATATGGAATGTTGACAAGCCCTAGAATGCTGTAATCATGTTGCTATTGTTTAGCCATCTGAGATAAACTAGGAAAGGATACAGGTAGAAGAACTTGTACTGGCTTTTGCAAGAATCTTGGCATTTGAGGGGTGTAAGAGGGAAAGAGTACTTATAAGGACTTTGAAATTAGTGGTTGTTGCTAAGTGATGTTGATAAACTGAAAAGAGAAAATGACAGGCTAAAGTTAGCCAATTACCAACTTAAAGCAAAATGTGTAAGTCAGGGAGCCTCCACAGCAGCACGTAGAGAAACACTTAATGGAGCTTGGCCAAGACGGCAGAATAGGAAGACCCTGAAGCTCACCTGCTCCCACAGGCACGTTGAAATTGCAACTCTGTACTGACCAACTATTGATGAGAAAGACCAGAGTCAACAAGAAAAGATATTCTACATGTGAAGATATATTTTTTAAAAACACACAATGAGACACATAGGAGAGGCATGCTCACAGTATAGTCAAGACCCACACCCCCATGTGGGCAACCCACAAACAGGACAATGATTACAATTGCAGAGGGTCTCCCTAAGCAGCAGTGAGTGTAAGCGCCACACTGGGATTCTGTCTCGGGTCCTTCACTGGCAAGATGAGCCCTAAAACATTTGGTTTTGAAGGCCAGTGGGGCTTATTTTGGGAAATCCAGAGAGCTGTGGAAAATAGAGACTCCACTCTTAAAGAGCTGACACAAAATATCACACATTCCAGGACCCAAGACAGAAGCATAATTTGAAACGAGTGTGGGTGAGACATATCTGTTCATTTGGGAGAGGCTCCCATGAGGCAGGAGGCAACTGGAGATCATCCTGGGGACACAGGCAATAGCGGCAGCCATGTTGGGGAGTTCACTCTAATATGTGGACACTGGTGCTGGCAGCATCATTTTATAATCCGCCCTCTAGCTTATTAGCGTCTAGACAGAACCACTCACCAGCCTACAGGCGCTAGTACGCTGGGATGCAGCCCCATCCATCCACCAGCAGATAGGCTGTCTGAAGACTCCCTTTGGTGGCAGCCAGACCAAGACATGGCCCTTTCCACCAGAGGGTCTAGGACCTGGCTCCACACCCAAGGCCTTGTAGCCAGAGACCCCAGGACCCACTTTCACCCACCAGAGTCATGGCAGTAGTCCTAGGAACAGTCTCACACAACAGCAAGCAAATAGCACCCCACCAAACAACCAGAGCCGTGCAGCCTGCCTTGTCAGGACCCAGAAAACCCAAAGCAGGTTAGCACCAGCCCCAGGACCACTGACCCAGCAGCCCAGTGATCCAGCCCCACCCATCAGCAGGCTGACACTGTCATTAGAGCCTCTAAGGCCCTGCAGCCAGAGACTTTGGGAGCCAGATCACCCATCCCAATAGACGGACCCATGTGGCCCGCAGGGCACCCCTAGAGGACATATCTCTGGTGACCAAAGGAGAGTGCACTTCTTGGACACATGGGACATCTACAAAATGCTACTTCTCCAAGCTTAGGAAGAAATGTAACCAATCTAACTAATATATAGAAATTAAGACAGTAAATTACAGAAAATGAGGTGACAGAGGAACATGCTCTGAGAGAAAGAACTATATGAAGTTTCAGAGTAAGAATTAAGTGAAGTGGAAATGTGTGTGTGCTGAGTCGCTCAGTCATGCCTGATTCTTTGCAGCCCCATGGATTGTAGTCCACCAGGTTTCTCTGTCCATGGGGATTCTCCAGGCAATAATACTGGAGTGGATTGCCACGTTCACCTCCAAGGGATCTTCCCAACTGAGGGATCAAATCCATGTCTCCTACAGGGCCAGTGGATTCTTTACCATCTGAGCCGCCAGGGAACTGGAGATAGGCAATCTAACTAATAAAGAGTTTAAGGTAATGATCTTAAAGATGATCTCCCTGATCCAGGGATTGAACCGAGGTCTCCTGCATTGTAGGCAGATTCTTAACCATCTGAGCCACCAGGGAAGCCAATCATATATATGTGTGTCTATAAAAATTGCTACAACAACCCTAAAATAATGAACAAAATGGTAATAAGTATATACATAACAATAATTACTTTATAAGCAATGGCATCCTACTCAGTACTCTTGCCTGAAAAATCCCATGGATGGAGGAGCCTGGTGGGCTGCAGTCCATGGGGTCACTAAGGGTCAGACACGACTGAGCGACTTCACTTTCACTTTTCACTTTCATGCATTGGAGAAGGAAATGGCAACCCACTCCAGTGTTCTTGCCTGGAGAATCCCAGGGATGGGGGAGCCTGGTGGGCTGCCGTCCATCAAGTCGCACAGCCGGACATGATTGAAGCGACTTAGCAGTAGTAGTATGTAAATGTAATAAATGCTCCAATCGAAAGACACAGAGTAGCTGAATTAAGCCCCCAAATCAGGACCCATATATATGCTACCTAGAGGAGACTCATTTCAGATCTAAAGATATACACAGACTGAAAGTGAGGAGATGGAACAAGATATTCCAAGCAAAGGTCAATAAAAAGAAATCCAGGGCAGCAATACTTATATCATACAAAATAACTTTAAACCAAAGATTGTAAAAAGAAACAAAGGAGGAAATACCACAATAATAAAGGGATCAATTCAAGAAGAAGATATAACTATATGCAATTATCCGCATTCATCAAAGGGGTAACTAAATGCCTAAAACAAATAATAGCAGATCTCAAAAGAGAAACTGACATTAGCCAAGTAACAGTAGGGGACTTTAACACCCCATTCACATCCATGGACAGATCTTATAGACAGAAAAATCCATAAGAAAACACTGTCTTTAAATGACACAGTAGCTTAAATGGACTGTATATATACATGTGTGTGTGTGCATACACACACTTACAATTACAGTGATATAAACATATCAACCGAAAGAAGTGGAATAAACACTGAAGTGCACATGGAACAGCCTCTAGGAAAGATCACACAATGTCACAAACAAGAGNTGCATATGTGTGTGTGCATACATACACTTACAATTACAGTGATATAAACATATCAACTGAAAGAAGTGGAATAAACACTGAAGTGCACATGGAACAGCCTCTAGGAAAGATCACACAATGTCACAAACAAGAAGTCTCAGCAAATTTAAGAAAACAAATTATATCAAGCATCTTTTCCAACCACAATGCTATGAGACTAGAGATCAACTACAAGGAAAAAAAAAAAACTGCCAAACACATAACACATGGAGGCAGACAATATGCTACTAAGCAACAAACGGATCAGAGAAGAAATTAAAAATACCTGGAGACAAAAGAAAATAAAAAGACAATTCAAAATCTATGGGACGCAGCAAAAGCAGTTCTAAGAGTAAAGTTTAGAGAGTTTATTTTCTTATTTCCTAAGCCTACCTCAGGAAATAAGAAAAACCTCAAATAAAAAAATATCCTAACCTTATACCTAAAGAAACTAGAAAAAGAACAAAAACCAGAGTTAATAGAAGGAAAAAAATCATAACTATCAGAGCAGAAATAAATGAAATAGAGACTGTATAAAAGCAATAGAAATGATAAATGAAAATTGTTAGCTGGTTCTTTGAAAAGATAAACTTGATAAACCTTTGCCCAGATTCATCAAGAAAGAAAAAAAAAGGAGAACCTAAAACAATAAACATCAGAAATGAAACAAAAAAATAATAAATCTGCTAACACTTTATATAGGACCTAAAAATAGAACAAATTAAGAAACAGTCTCACAGTTACAGAGAACAAATTAGTAGTCACTAACAGGGAGAAGGGTTAGGAGGAGGAGCAAGATAAAAGTAATAATAGATCAACATGATTAACAGGTACAAACTGCTATATATAAAATCAATCAGCTATAAGGATCTATTGCACAGCACAGGGAATATAGCCAGCAATTGATAATATCTTTAAATGCCAGGTCACTGTGGTCAGAGAAACAGTCCCTTTTCTTTTTCAATACTGATAAAATCACTTCCTTTTCCAGGATAAAGGGGATCTAGTGCAGTCAACTTGCCACAAAGTAGCATGTAGGTGGTAGGCTATCGAGGACTTCACCTCGGTCTCTTTTGCTGACATACTGGACAGAATTATTTAGTGTCAAAAGCAAGATCATCCTTAATGAGGAAGAGGCCCATGAATACCTTCTATCCCTAACACCGTACCTACTCTGTTTATGAATTTATATTTCCAGCACTGTGTAATCAAGGACAGATGCCACATGAGATTGATTTTGAGTCATTCTGGTCACCTAACTATTAAATGCCCCTTCTGCAATGGATGCTTCATGGTGGGCATTAAATTGTGATATAGATGTCCTTTTATATGGTTGCTCTTACTCTACAGATTAATACATTATTGCAAATCAACTACATTTCAATAAAAAAGAAACCATTGTCACTTAAAGCCATAGGAAAAAACTAATGGCCAAGTAGATGTACTTGGCCACATACTGCTACTTTTGATTGTAAAGCAGCATAACTTCAGAGAAGAGTGAATTTGCAAGCTAGCAAGACCCTCACTACAAAGTCAGGGCCTCATATAAATGGTGGGTGCCTGACACTCAGGATAAAAATATCTGGTAGATATACATGATGTACTAGTGTCCACAAATTCTATGGAACCTTCTGGACCTGTTAGAGGACAGAACACACTATCTCCCTCCCTATGCTTAAAGACCATACAGATGCCTCAACCAGGTCAGAAATCATACAGGAAAATATGATTCTCCTCAAAATCTGCTCTTATCTCCCACGCTGAACACCAAACCAAAAACTAATGGCAAGGATGACTATATTGGGCAAATTTATCCCGTTGAAAAAGGAAAGGGATTTTACACTGAATAATGTTCACTATATTAAGTGAAACGAAAATACCAGAACTGAATTGACTCAGTATGAAAGATGAGAATCAATGGCTCAGAGAAGGTGGCATGGTAATATCCATCTACTTTTTAATATTTCTCCCTCAAAATCACCAATTTCCTATTTTCAGTAAGGCCTAAGGGGCACTCCACTTATTAAGGTAATAAAAGACACATCGCTACAGTGGTCACCTGTACTGTTATTGTGAAGCATGCACAGCAGTGGGAATGAATGACAAGAGGATCTTCTGGTCTTACTACCTACCACACAATTCAGAAACCACTGGCCCGAGATATCCTGGGATAAGCTTTTAAAACCACAGCTGAGATTCCATCTTAGAGATGACCATCTCTGAAAGTAGGAGCTTGTCCCTCAAGAGGCAATGTAAACCTTAAAGCCATGGTGATTATTTGCTTCTGGGTTCCCAACCAGTATAACACGTGGGTCCCAGAACCAAAGGGATAGAAGCAGAATTCCCTCTCTTATTGTCACCCCCACTAACATATTTGAAGAATCTATGTGCTCCATCTCTGAATTTTTAAGCTCTGTGGATCTAAATGTCCTAGTACCCTGAAAGAAATGATTCCATCAAGGCATATAGTAAGAGCTCTACTAAATATAAAATTTTGGTTGGCACTGGGTCTCTTCAGTTCCTCACACAAACAGAACAGTATGCCAAGGAAAGGGCTAACCACCTTGACAGGGGCAGTTGATGCCAATCATCATAAGAAGTGTGTTGAATATTATGCATCAGAGCTAGGATTTGGTCCTCAGCCTCTCTTAGTGTTCCAATGACCAGTGTTATTTCAGATGTACCTTGTTTTAATTTCAGAGTTTCCATTCGGTTCTTTATTATAGTTTCTAATTCTCTGCTGAGATTTCTTATTCTTTGACTCATCATAAGTATATTTTCCTATCATTATTATAATAACCATTGCAAAACCTTTGTTAATTTCAAAATCTGTTTCATCTCAGGGCCACTCTCCATTGATTGTCTTTTTTCTAGGAAATGGGTCAGTGTGAGGAAGTCTCTTGTTCCCCCTTATTTCAAGTTATATTGAATTGTATCATAGACATCTTAAATATTATACTGCAAACCCTTTGAATTCTGTTATACTCTTCCAAAGATCTTTGTTTATCTGTTTTACCAGGTAACTTACTTGATGGAACTAAAAGTAAAACTGTCTTTGTGTGTGTGTGTGTGTGTGTGTGTGTGTGTGTGTGTGTGTGCGTGCGTGCGTGCGTGCATGTGCTAAGTTGCTTCAGTCGTGTCCAACTCTGTGGGACCCTATGGACTGTAGCCTGCCAGGCTCCTCTGTCCATGGGATTCTCCAGGCAAGAATATTACAGTGGGGTGCTTTGCTTTCTTCCAAGGGATCTTCCCAATCCAGGGATCAAACCCATGCCTTTTATGTCTTCTGCACTGGCAAGTGGGTTCTTTACCACTAGCACCCCCTGGGAAGTTCCATGTATATACACACGTGCACTCTAAAGATGGTCACTTGTTCTGCCCACCTTATGTGATTCCTGAGTTATCTAGAGATTTTTAGAGTTTATACACAAAATTTTCAAGGAATCACCCCTCCTGTATTACCACCTATTGTAGTCGCTGTGTGAGGGTTTCTCACTGCGGTGGTTTCTCTTGTTGGACGGAACAGATGCTCAGGCACACAGGCTTCAGCAGTTGCAGCACATCGGCTCAGTGGTTGTGGCTTCCAGAATCTAAAGCACAGGCTCCATAGCTGTGGCACCAGGCTTAGTTGCTCCATGGCATATGGGATCTTCCTGGATCAGGGACTGAATCTGTGTCTCCTGTCCTGGCAGGCAGATTCTTCACCAGGGAAGCCCTCTGACAGTTTCATGTGCTCTGGGTGGTACATAAAAACCTGCCCACAGGCTAGAAGCTATGAAAACGAGAAGATTCTTTGATCCATACCATTCCTTTCACCAAACTGCTGACTCCTCTTCAAAATTTTCCATTTTTTCAAATTTTCTCCAATTCTCTCAGGTAGTTGTTCTTTTGTATTTCATCTTTTATATTAAGTATTAATATATAAAAGCCTATACTTCTTATCGGAGTGTCACCCAGTATCAGCTTACTGGATCATACAGGAAGTACTGATCATCCTTGACTTACAGTGGGCTATGTCCTGAAAAGCCCATTGTCGGTTAAAAATACTTAGTTGAAAATGTACTAAACCTCATTGTGAGTTCAGAACTATACACCGCAGCTTAGCTTAACCTACATTAAACATGTTCAGAATAACCACATTAGGCTGTAGTTAGGCACAATCACCCAACACAAAGCCTATTTTATAATTAAGTGTTGAATTAGTATCTCGTGTAATGTGTTGAATACTACACTGGAGGTATAAAAACAGAATGGTTGCATGGGTTCATACTGATTCAAAGTGTACCGGCTGTTTACTCTCAGGACTGGATAGGTGACTGGAAGCCAAGGCTCAATGCTGCTGCCCAGTATTATGAAAGGCAATTGTACTGCATATTATTAATGGGGAAAAGATCAAAATTTGAATTCTGAAGTATGGTTCCTACTGAATATGTGGCGCTTTCACATCATTGAAAAATTATAGGTCAAATCATAGTAAGTCAAGCACCACTTGTATATGATAGAGACTCCTGACAAGGTTTAACTGTGACTAAGCAATCTCAGCAACCTTAAGTGCAGGTAATCAGAGCATAGTGTCCTCATATGATGGTCTGGTTTACCACACCAGTCTTCTACTAGAATAGCAGAAGTGCTGGCTACAGGCGAGTCTGCAATGAGTCTTGAAGGAGATTGTGAGAATCAGTTTTGGCCATGGAACCAATTATACCAGAGGGGATTAAAGCTTGTCACACTGAGCCCTAAATTTTTCCATATAAATGATAACCAATCATTTTATTAAAAAAAAAAAAACTTTCAATTTAATGATGAAGCACTGAAAGGTGAAATTAGAAGACACAGCTGGTCTCTTGTCCAAAAACCACCTCAGATCCCATTAGCTCTGCATATCCACCTCTTAACTTCTGCCACTCTGCCAAAAGTTTACATCTATGGTCTTCAACAGGGGACCATCTTCAGCTTAAGAGAAGAACCCTGCTGGAAGTGCTGGGGTAGTTTATCATCCACCGCCCACTCCATCCCAGCCTTGTAGCCAATGTAACTGATTCAATAACTGATGCAGGAGTAAAAAAGCCCAGCTCCCTTGGTACAGGATGAAACAAGCACCAGGTATAATTTATTGCTTCAAAATTCCTGCAAAATCAGGCTGATTCCAGCACTCTATCTGACCCTAAACTCTTGCTTGCCTTTTTTTTTTTTTTTTTTTTTTTTACCCTTCCATATCCTGCTTTCCTGCTTTGTTATCAGTTTCTTCTGGGAGTATTTCCTTAGGAATTCATATTCAGTTAAATCCCTGGCTCAAGGTCTATTTCCTGGAGACCTTGTCTGAAAACACTGTAGATTCAGTGTGCTGCTGTAAGAAAGCATGAGCACAGTAGAGTGCCAAAGGCGGGGTAAGGCCCGAGGACAGCCTCACAGAGTCTAGCCCATGCATCATAAAATGTATCACTGCCAGTGCAATGCCATCAATGACAAGAGGTGACCAGCCGCATCTCAGCAGGTACGGCAACCTGTCCAAACTAACAGATGCAGGGATTTGTTCAACGGTGGCAGAGACTAGCAACAATGTGAAAGGTAACTCAGGAAAAGCCCCTGACCACTGCCCACACTGTTCTAGAAGCATCTCTTATTCAAGATGCCCCCCCCAAAAAAAATAGCAAATGGAAAGGGAACAAATCTTGATAGTTAAGTNGTAAGAAAGCATGAGCACAGTAGAGTGCCAAAGGCGGGGTGAGGCCCTAGGACAGCCTCACAGAGTCTAGCCCATGCATCACAAAATGTATCACTGCCAGTGCAATGCCATCAATGACAAGGGGTGACCAGCCGCATCTCAGCAGGTACGGCAACATGTCCAAACTAACAGATGCAGGGATTTGTTCAACGGTGGCAGAGACTAGCAACAGTGTGAAAGGTAACTCAGGAAAAGCCCCTGACCACTTTCCACACTGTTCTAGAAGCATCTCTTATTCAAGATGCCCAAAAAAAAACATAGCAAATGGAAAGGGAACAAATCTTGACAGTTAAGTATGCCTATGTTTTGAACTATAAAGTGCCTAAGATAATAATAAATATTTGTAAGTAGAAAATAGTCAAATCAGACTGAATATACCAGAATGTGAGAAAGAAGTTATTTAGTCTTTGAAGAGTTGAGTCTGCAAAGCAAAGGCAAGGTCAGTTACATAAAATTCATTAATATTTTAGATTTTTGCACATCTACATCTTAGGGTTTAAATTTTAATCCACTTAAACTTCAATTAGATGAAATTTTTTGAATTTTCAGAGTAATTTCTATTTAATGAGGAAGGTAGGAATTTGTATCACACTAATGGAAGAGAAAAAAAAATAGATTTAAATGGTTAAATGACTAAGGTCACAAACAACAGAGTTAGTGTAGGAAAAATATTCAAAATAATTTTCTGACTTTGAAATCCAATTCGGTATATTTTCAAAGCTGTCTCTTATACACATCTAATGATACATTTTGTGATGCATGGGCTNAAGAGAAAAAAAATAGATTTAAATGGTTAAATGACTAAGGTCACAAACAACAGAGTTAGTGTAGGAAAAATATTCAAAATAATTTTCTGACTTTGAAATCCAATTCGGTGTATTTTCAAACTTAGAAGCAGGGATCAGTTAGTAAGTTAAGCCTAGGCAAGATAGTTAATCATTCTGATTCTGACACTTCTTTTTATATCTCTAGCTTGGTCTCCACAAGGTTCAGTCCATACTTCTCATAGCAATCCTCGGAGCCAAATTGTATTATCTCAATGGCTGCGGACATACTCATGAAAGGTACTGCTCACTTCTTCAGAGAAGTACTTTAAAATTCCCCTAATATACCTGTGAGTTCTGATGATCCCAACCAGATTTTAATAAACATTTTTGTTCATCAGAATTACATAGAGGTTTTTAAAAAACAAAGCAATGAAGTACCTCTGATAGAAACCCATCTCATCCCAGAAGTTTAGACTTAGTGGATCAGAGGTAAGCTCTTGACTTCTGTATTTTTTTTTAATTTATTTATTTTAATTGGAGGCTAATTACTTGCTCTGGGTGATTCTCATGTGAAACAAAGTCTGAAAACTCCCCCTCCTACCTAACTTTGCTTAGTTCTGAACTCTCATCTCACAATTTTCTCTTTTATTTGGCCCTGGGAACCTTGTCTGGTTTCTCCCTTGACTCCCTCGATCCTGCCTCAGTTCATCATTGGATTTAATTCAGCAAACCCCAGTGAGTTTTTCTTTTTAACATGAGTAATAATCTCCCCCTTTGAAAATTACTTTTAAAATACAGACAAACTCATTTAAACCCACAAAAACGGCCTCCTGATTAATTGCATCAGTCTTAAATGCACTGCCATATTTTGTCTCTTCCATTATAAGTAGTTAGAGATTTTTCTATTATCAGACAATTAGATAATATACTGTATGAAATACCCTCTTTTCTCAAAATACCAAAGAATGGTTCAGGCGGGGGTGGGAAATCCCAAAACAACAGAAAACTATGTGATGATAACTTTAAGAAAGTCATTTATGCTTAACTAAATATTATTTCCCTTTAATCCAGTGGTCAAAGGAGGGCTCTGAGACTGGTTTTTCTTAGTGGCTTGAAGGATTCTATGTCTTGAGAAAAACAGAAGCAGACAAAGGTCAGGATCCATGTTTGTAAACATATAAAGGTCACATCAGATAGGAGGCAGGCGCTCTAGGGCATTGCAGAGACCTAAGTCGAGTGTTGCAAACACTCAGCAATTCTGCACAAATTAATCTGTGACTCTTTCATATAATATACATTTATCTTACTCCTTCCATCTATAATCAACACAGTCCCTCTATATGTGCAAAATCAAGGAAAGGCCAAACTAAGCACATAAATGAATCACAGAGTAAGCCCAGAATAAGTCACAAGACCTTGTGTATCCAACAAGGAATACTGCATGCGTAACAGCAACACTGCTGTGGATCCTGGAAAAAATACATCAATAGGCCTAAAGTAATTTCATCCCAGGTGTCAAATTTAACCTGAAAATATCTGTAAGACATACACTTGAACAGTCCTCCATAAAGCATTCCCTAAGTGATAGGCAAATGAACAGACTCAGAATAATGTTTACCACACACCCAGATTTTATATGTATTGATTGCAATATCACCAATCTTATAAAATTAGTAGCTCTGCCTAATTTAGAAAAGTTGCTGAAGAGATCTGTATAGACATTTAACTTACTTTAAATTCAAAGGCTAAAAACAAAAGTACTTTATCATAAATGCAGAGATTACCATCACAATTTTATCATAAAAAGCAGATTATTTAATATACCTATTCCTTTTGAGAGCTCAGAAGCACAACACTGCTAAATCGAAGCACAATGTTGTAGATATTTCCAAAGTTTACAAATTTGTAAAAACTGACTCTTCAAAAGAAGTAAAATTCATGATAAAAGTTCCTGATGTGCTCATTTTTACAGGTGTTGGCCAGGAGCTAGTCTGACAGAACAACAGCGGATGTGGTCCAAGGTACAGGTAAAGTACAGAAAATTAGGAGGAATCATGGGCTTCTCATCTTTTAAGATTTGAAATAGCTCAACTGGCATTCCATCCCCTCGACTAGCTTTGTTCATAGTGATGCTTCTTAAGGCCCACTGGACTTTGCATTTCAGGATGTCTGGTTCTAGGTGAGTGATCATCGTTGTTATCTGGGTCATGAAGACATTTTTGTATAGTTCTTCTCTATATTCTTGCCACTTCTTCTTAATATCTTCTGCTTCTGTTTAGGTCCATGCCATTTCTGTCCTTTTTTTGTGTCCATCTTTGCATGAAAAGTTTCCTTTATAACTCTAATTTTCTTGAAAAGATCTCTAGTCTTTCCCATTCTGTTCTTTTCTTCTATTTCTTTGAACTGATCACTGAGGAAGGCTTTCTTGTTTCTCCTTGCTCTTCCTTGGAACTCTGCATTCAAATGGGTTTATCTTTCCCTTTCTCCTTTAGCTTTAGCTTCTCTTCTTTTCTCAGCTATTTGTAAGGCCTTGTCAGACAACCATTTTGCCTTTTTGCATTTCTTTTTCTTGGGGATAGTCTTGATCACTGCCTCCTGTACAATGTCATGAACCTCCATCCATAGTTCTTCAGGCACTCTGTCTATCAGATCAAATCCCTTGAATATATTTCTCACTTCCATTGTATAATTGTAAGGGATTTGATTTAGGTCATACCTGAACGGTCTAGTGGTTTTCCCTACGTCCTTCAATTTAAGTCTGAATTTGGCAATGAGGAGTTCTGATCTGAGCCACAGTCAGCTCCTAGTCTTGTTTTTGCTGACTGTATAGAGCTTCTCCATCTTTAGCTGCACAGAATATAATCAATCTGATTTTGGTGTTGACCATCTAGTGATGTCCATGTGCATAGTCTTCTCTTGTGTTGTTGGAAGAGGGTGTTTGCTATGACCAGTGCATGCCCTTGGCAAAGCTCTATTAGCATTTGCTCTGCTTCATTCTGTACTCCAAGGCCAAATGTGCCTGTTACTCCAGGTATTTCTTGACTTCCTACTTTTGCATTCCAGTCCCATATAATGAAAAGAATATCTTTTTGGGTGCTAGTTCTAGAAGGTCTTGTAGGTCTTCATAGAACCTAAAAGATGATGCTGTAAAAGTGCTGCACTCAACATGCCAGCAAATCTGATAAACTCAGCAGTGGCCACAGGAATGGAAAATGTGTTTTCATTCCAATGCCAAAGAAAGGCAATGTCAAAGAATGCTCAGACTACCACACAATTGCACTCATCTCACACACTAGTAAAGTAATGCTCAAAATTTTTCAAGCCAGGCTTCAACAGCATGTGAACCATGAAATTCCAGATGTTCAAGCTGGATTTAGAAAAGGCAGAGGAACCGGAGATCAAATTGCCAATATCCATTAGAACATTGAAAAAGCAAGAGAGTTCCAAATATATATACTTCTACTTTATTGATTATGCCAAAGGCTTTGACTGTGTAGATCACAACAAACTGTGGAAAATTCTTCAAGAGATGGGTATACCAGACCACCTGATCTGCCCCCTGAGAAATCTGTATGCAAGTCAAGATGTAACAGTTAGAACTGGACATGGAATAACTGACTGGTTCCAAATAGGAAAAGGAGTACATCAAGGCTGTATTTTGTCATCCTGTTTATTTAACTTATATGCAGAGTACATCATGAGAAATGCTGGAATGGATGAAGCACAACCTGGAATCAAGATTGCCGGGAGAAATATCAATAACCTCAGATATGCAGATGACACCCCCCCTTATGGCAGAAAGTGAAGAGGAACTAAAAAGCCTCTTGATGACAGTAAAAGAGGAGAGTGAAAAAGCTGGCTTAAAACTCAACATTCAGAAAACTAAGATCATGGCATTCAGTCCCATCACTTCATGCAAATAGATGGGGAAACAATGGAAACAGTGATAGACTATATTTGGAGGGGCCTCCAAAATCTCTGCAGATTATGACTGCAACCATGAAATTAAAAGATGCTTACTCCCTGGAAGAAAAGTTATGACCAACCTAGAGAGCTTATTAAGAAGCAGAGACATTACTTTGCAAACAAAGGTCCATCTAGTCAAAGCAATGGTTTTCCAGTAGTCATTTATAGGTGTGAGAGTTCAACTATAAAGAAAGCTGAGCACTAAAGAATTGATGCTTTTGAATTGTAGTGTTGGAGAAGACCCTTGAGATCCCTTTGGACAGCAAGGAGATCCAACCAGTCCATCCTAAAGGAAATAAATTACGAATATTCATTGGGAGGACAGATATTGAAGCTCCAATACTTTGGCCACCTGATGTGAAGAACTGACTCACTGGAAAAGACTCTGATGCCTCAAAAGATTGAAGGCAGGAGGAGATGGGGATGACAGAGAAAGAGGTGGTTGGATGGCTTCATAGACTCAATGGATGTGAGTTTGAGTAAAATCTGGGAGTTGGTGATGGACAGGGAAGCCTGGCATGTTGCAGTCCATGGGGTCACAAAGTTGGACATGATTGGGCGACAAACAACAAGGAGGTCACAGGCTGTAGGCTATGACCTATAACCTTATGCTAATACCTTTTAAACATGCTATTTACCTATCCTGTCACTAGAAATGAAAAAAATCTTTTATCTCAAATTATGTTTAACTTCCAGGATTATGTGAAATCTAAAACTGTTCCAAACACACTTCAGTAATGTTTCCATTTAATGCTGCAACTTCAAAGATAATTTGGAGACAGATCAGAGTCTTTATAGTTTTATCTAAGAAAATCTAGTCTTTACCTTGTACCTTGTGGTGTGATGAGAATTAATATCATTTTCATCTCTAGCTTGTCTGCAATAAAGAGAGCTCTGTGGATTCTAAAAGGATGATCATCAATAACTAGGCCACTTGAAAGATGTTTATAACTTCCCATTTTGTACTACACATTCTGAACATGAAATAGCTCAGAAGACAAAGTACAGCTTTCTTGCCTAATTTGTTCATTTATGTTTCCTTGTGTCAAAATGCTTGGTAGGGTCTTTTCAAACAGGTAAACTGTACCCAGTGAAATCTCTGAAGTCAAAGTGTTAGTTGGGCAGTCGTGTCCAACTCTTTGCGACGCTATGGACTGTAGCCCACCAGGCTCCTCTGTGCATGGGATTCTCCAAGCAAGAAGACTGGAGTGGGTTGCCATTTCCTCCTCCAGGGGATCTTCCCGACCCAGGGATTGAACCCGCATCTCTTGTGTCTCCTACATTGGTAGGCAGGTTCTTTACCACTAGGGCCACCTGGGAAGCTCTTTGTCTATGTAATTAGTGGTATTTCTTATGTCTATCCATAGAGAACCTTCAGATTCTGGGTTCTCTCTGCTAATTATCAGTGCATGAAATGCATTTCTTCCCTTCCATACCACCCTCAACTTGGAAATTTCAGTGACATTTTCTCTGTAGAATCTAGTTGGCTTATATAAAAACACATAGTCAGTACCTTCTTGATGTTTTATTACTGCCCTAAGGACAACCTGCAAAGCAGGCTCAATGTAGGGTTTAAAAGTAAATGTGCTGAAGAAAAATCATAATTTAAAAGATATATGCATGCCAATGTTCATAGAAGCATTATTTACAATAACCAAAACATGGATGCAACCTAAATGTCCACTGACAGAAAATTGGATAAAGAAAATGTGGTGTGTGTATACATATACACACATCTACATACCTATATATGTA
The DNA here is from genome assembly GCA_006410735.1 of Raphicerus campestris. Lineage (NCBI taxonomy): Eukaryota > Metazoa > Chordata > Mammalia > Artiodactyla > Bovidae > Raphicerus > Raphicerus campestris. The sequence continues at coordinate 161,214 of SJYW01016377.1, read as the reverse complement.
TATATATACATACACACACAGACAATATAATGCTACTCATCCATAAAAACTCAGGAAGGAAAGAATGCCATCTGCAGCAACATGGTTGAACTTAGAGATTATTATACTGAGTGAAGTAAGATAGACAAAGACAGACATCTTAAGATACCACTCATATGTGAATCTAATTTTAAAAATATATAAATGAACGGATTTATAACACAGAAACAGACTCACAGACTTCAAAAGCAAACTTATGGTTACCAAAGGGAAAATATGGTTCGGGGGAGGGGTAAATTAGGAGCATACACACACTATTCTATATAAGACAGAGAAACAACAAAGACCTACTGTATAGCACAGGGAACTCAGTATTCTGTAATAGCCTATCTAAAAGAAGAATCTGGAAAAGAATAAATATATGTATATGCATAATTGAATCATTTGCTGTACATCTGAAAATAGCACAACGTTGTAACTCAACCATATTCCCATAAATTTCGTTTTTGAAATGAATGAACGTAGAAGATAATGTCTAGGACAGTAATTGAAAGATAGAATTGGCCAAAGGAAGGAGAGCGAGAGCAGAAAGCACCGTAAGCAGAGGGAATAACGCGAGCACAGGAACGGGGGAGTAATGCAGGCTGGTGTACAAGGAGGAACCTTGAGCAGCAGCAGGAGATGAAGCTGAAGGATGGAGCAGAGCCAGCTCATGGGGCGCTGCAGCCAGAGAGCTGATACCCGGTGAGCGTCGGCGCACCAGCTACTGCAACACGGTGCACACAGGGGAGAGCAGGCTGACCAGAAACGGCGAGGAGGCACGGCAAATGCAGCAACAGTGACTCTACTATTCCCCGCCACTGTTTTCAAGGCCAGCTGTGGCTACATAGCTAGTGTATGACCTGCGCAACCTTGACCGCTACATTGACAGCACTGCCCATGAGGACAGTGAAAGAAAAGTTGCATCAAAGATCTTCACACCTCTGCAGGGAAAACAGTCATAGTCATCATCAATTTTTATAGTTGTCTTGCAACTGTATCTTAAGCAATCCTGGCTACAATAGCCTCAACAGTCTTTAAAAAGATACCACTATAGATATCTTCACTAAATAAAAGCCATTTTGAATATATGAATATATATATATACATACATTTTAAAATTTTTCTTTAAGCAAAAAATTACATTTATAGCACCATTACATGACAGAATGAGAGAAAACAAGTACCATTTATAGAAATAAAATACTAAATGATAATGCCATGACTATGTGATATTAGGGAGGCTTAGATATCATGAAATATTTTTGTTATAAAAGATTTCAAATGTCCAGACAAGTACAAAAATAGAATATCTACTTACTCACCATGCATATTTAACAACTGTTAATATGTTATCATATTTACTTTAGAATTTTTAAGATAGTTTTCCGAATATAAGTGAACATCTTTGTAGTCCTCCCCATTCCTAGAACTAAGTGCCTCTTCAAGTTCAAGTTTATATGTTTATGTCACATTTTTTCAGCTAATGTGTGTATCTAATAACCATATATAGAGGGTTCTTTTATTTACATACATAGTATCATACTATAACTTGCCTTTTGCCCTAAAAGTTATGTTTTGAAATTAATGCATGTCAGTACATGGAAACTAGCTATCCATTATGCAAATAAATGACAATTTATTTATCCACTCCTCTACTAATGGGACTTCGTTTCTAATTTTTTCCATTGCACACAATGCTGGAAAATATCCAAGACTCTCCCCTAGGTCTATACGAAAAATAGCAACTGTTCAGCCATTGATGATTCTTGCTCAAGTTTACAAAAAGTTATCAAATGGCTCTCCAAAATTATTACTGAATTCGACCTTCTTTGACCTAATATATACCAATAGACAAACTTACTGTTTCTTCATGCTCTTATCAATCTTGATATTGTCAATCATTTATTTGCAATTCTTATGAATCAAACCATCTCTCACTCTGGTTAAATTTGTACTTCCCTGAGTACTGGTGAGGCTGAGCTTATTTACATGTGCTAACCAGTCCTTCATATTTCTTCTGTGAACTGCCCATTCATACCCTTTGCACATTTTTCTATAAGTTTTTCCTACTTTGCTTAGTTTGTATAAGTTCTTCATAAATTTTGAATTTTACCTCTTTGTTCAGTAGTACTTTTTTTTTTTTTACAAATGTATTATTTAGTTCTTGGCTTAAATTTTTTATTAAAAATTTGATGTAAGCATACTATTAATATTTTATTTTATCATTGTGTTTTTTTGTGACTGAAGAATACCTTATTACCCTAATGTTAGAATGAAATCTTATGTTTTAATATTGTATAGTTATGTTTTTCAAATTTCTGTCTTTACTCCTTCTGGAATTTACATTTGTGTATAATGTCAGATAGAAGTGAGTTGCTTTTTTTTTTCATATGAATAACTACTTGTCTCAGTGCTGTCTAATGAATAGTCCTTTTGCCACTGCTTTGCAAAGGCATCTTCTGTATGCCAAAATTTCATTATATGCTCCTTTCTGGCCTCTGACTTGTTTTATTGATACATTGTTCCATGAGCTAAAAACATAAATGATATTTTTTAAAAATAATAGCTTAAAGGTTAAAATAGTGTTCAGCTCAAATTCCACAGATAGTAATTTAGTGCCACTGAAACATATATTTAATGAACTTTCTTTAGTGGTAGCATCTAGTAAAGGGACACACATGGGTTTAAACTCCCAATAGTTCTGGGCTAATCCCAGCTGGCAAGGAGCCATCAACATGTGGTTAATTATTCTCTGCCCCTCCCTATGTTCTTATCTATAAAATGGAGGGAAAAAAAGTCCCCTGCCTGCTTATGATCTATTATTCTGCTTATCTCCTTCCTTTCACAGACCTTGTCATGAGCTATAGCAATTTTCATTTGCTTACTTATCTCTCCATATAAATAAGAATATAGAAGCCCTTCCATTTACCACTGTGCTCCCAATATCTACAATAGTGATTTATACAAGATATGTAGTCTGAAAATGTATATCAAATTATGAATAAATGAATGAATTTCTGGATTTAAAGCAAGAAACTTAAAAACAAACATAAAAAACCTGGAAATTTGCTTTGAATAGCATTTTACAATTTATTTTAATGTTGGAAAATATTTTATTACTATTATAAAACCTTATGATTATCCCTTGCTAAGATGAATGTGACAGATTCTACCTCCTAAAGATATTGAAGTGAAGTGAAGTGAAGTCGCTCAGTCGTGTCCAACCCTCAGCGACCCCATGGATTGCAGCCTTCCAGGCTCCTCCATCCATGGGATTTTCCAGGCAAGAGTGCTGGAGTGGATTGCCATTTCCTTCTCCAGGGGATCTTCCCGACCCAGGAATTGAACCCGGGTCTCCCGCATTGCAGGCAGATGCTTTACCGTCAGAGCCACCCAGGAAATTGTAATATATGTTAAAATGGTCATGAAAGGTCTCAGGGACTCTGAGAAAACTTCTGAAAAAAAGTGAATATAGATGAGCAGCAAAGAATCTACCAATAAAGGGGACAGCAAGACAAAAAAGCCCTCACCAGGAAATGAACATGGAATGATTGAGGTGAGAATTATACACAACTGTCAGTAGACACTGAAAGATGTGAAGTAGAATTTTTAACATTTATTCCATTAAAATACTTCCCCTTTCACTGTTATATATATATTTTCAAAACATTAATAGTATACTTAAACTATTTCTTTGTGATAAGAAAGTTAGGTGAGAGTTTGAAATTCTGTATTCCTCCAATATCAGGATATACACAGAACATTAAAGTCCTGCTGACCTGCAATCTTCGAGAAACCAGCCCTTCTGTTGGATTTCCGGTACTTCCTGTTTCTTGATAGGATGTGTTCTGAGTATTCTAACAGTGTAATCAAAGGAAGGGATAATTAGATCTTTCATATTATGTTAACACTGACTTTATCAAAGTAAAATAACATTGATTTTGAGTATTAAATTAAATCATTTCTAACAGGCAGAATTCTATTAAACCAAAAAATTATTTCTACATAGAGGGCTTCCTAGACAGAGTTTGATTTTCACACAGTTCATATTTTTAATTAAAAATGTGTCTCTTCATCCACTATAATATCTAAGTAAATTTAGTTTGTGTTTAATATTAAGAACACTGATATTTCCTCAAAGTAAATACGTGAAAATTAAATGAAAATCTGTCACCTAATTAATCAGAGATTTGTCAATATCATTACCATTTGTATTTTTTTGCTGTCTATAGAAATCCAGCCACTTTTCAGTTGTCCTTTTCTAGTTCTTCCTCTCTCTTTCATTAGGCTAGTGGCCCCTTGACTAATTTCCCTTGCTTATATCAAAAGCAAAAATTAGTCTGACTAAAGTTCAAGTTCTTAAAAACAACATCAAAACATGGAATCATAGGAAAGACTTACTTAAATAGAGGGGGGAAATACTTGACATTATATGTGGCTAAAGATTTTGATTCTGCCAATAATTTTGAGAATCTTAAAATGTTAACAAAAGTCAATTCTTTAAAAATCCTTCTGACCCATCAAAACTCATTTAACTATTCAAATGCCATTAGGAGGCAATGAAATAGACTTTTCTTAAGCAGATGACCTAATTATGCTACAGTTCTCATCTCTGTATGCTTAGTCACTCAGTCGTGTTGAACTCTTTGAGACTCCATGGACTACAGCCTGCCAAGATCCTTTGTTCCTTTGTTCATGAAGATTTTCCAGGCAAGAATACTGGAGTGGGTTGCCATGCCCTTCTCCAGGGCATCTTCCCAAACCAGGGATGAAACTCAGGTCACCCTCATTGCAGGCAGATTCTTTACCATCTGAGCGACAAGGGAAGCAAAATTCTCATCTCTAACACACTGGAAATATTTATCTTATCAAGTATATTTAAATAAAATTTTTATCCAATAGGTATCAGTTTCCCTGTTTTAGAAAATGAAGTTGAATAAAAATAAGACTAATTTTAAATGCTATCTAAGAATAGTAAAGTTAGAGAAAATCTCAAACAACTCAAGAACCAACTTTCTGAAAGCAATTTTACTACCCTTAAATTGATCAATATAATCAGTATATCAACTGAGCTGTCAAAGCAACTAATTTTATAGTGATATCTACCTTTTCACTACTTCTCACACAAATTTATTTTCTGATTTCTTTGTATCCTTGTCAAGCACAGCATTAATTCTGTCTCTGTAAGCACAGCATATCCAACAGTCAGCCCATACAGGTGTGTTCTAGACTCTTGGTAATGTTATGCTCATGAACTGGTTTAGAAGGGGGATAGGAAGAGAACGGAAAATATATTTTGTCTAACACTGCTAGAGACAGGACTGTGTCAAGGGGAGATAAAACTCCTTTTGTGGCTACTTCCCCCCACACACCTTCTCACTCAGGCTATGGTAACAGCTTAGAATCCAGTTCTGCTGGCTAAATTCAATGTTCTTTGACTTCCCTGGTGGCTCAGTCGGTAAAGTGTCTGTCTACAATGCAGGAGACCCAGGTTCGATCCCTGGCTTGGGAAGATCCCCTGGAGAAGGAAATGACAATCCACTCCAGTACTATTGCCTGGAAAATCCCATGGACAGAGGAGCCCAGTAGGCTACAGTCCATGGGGCTGCAAAGAGTCAGACATGCTTGAGCAACTTCACTTTTTTCTTTCACTTTTCCTTTGACTAGAACTGTCACTGGTTTTCCATTAGTATATCTAGAGTGGTTAAAGACAGAAAGTAGCTGGGACTATAACTCAAAGATTTCTTCATGAAAGCAGTATGATGTTACATAGTCCATGGCCATCTAGAGTGAAAAATCTAACATACACTGGGAATCAAATTTTAGAAGGCACTATGTGATCTTTCTTTGAATCAGATTTACTCTCATTAGTTTTCTATGCCTTAATCGTAGTAATTAGGGGAAATTTCAAGAAATATACGGTACAAAAGAACTCAATGGGAATTGTGGTTGTCAAAATTTCCTGCTCTGTTCATTTCTTATTAATTAGCTGCTTTCTCTCTCATGGGGGGTTATTTCTTCTTAATGAGAATTATCTGAACTAATCTCAGATTAGTCATGGTTAGTCTCTGGAAAATCTTACTATTGTCCAAGATCATCCTTTCTCTAAACTTAAGCAAAAACAAAGAAATGGTAAAAAAAAAGAAAGAAAAAAAGAAGGAAAAGTCAGATAATGTCAAATTTATAGAAGCATATAGAAAATGTCCATTCTATGAAAGGTATACAAACACTATAGGAAATCTATCATATTCTGAAAAAACACTAATGAGCAAAAGCACGCCTTATAAAATGATGAAATACAAAGTTACATGAATTAAAAGATTGTGGCATTGGCCTGTGCATAGACAGATCAGTAGAGTAGATCAAGAGTCTCAAATTATGTGCAACTGAAATGCTTCTCGAAAAGTTTCCCATGAACAAAAATTCATCAACAATACTCCCTTCTTTATTCACCTCTTCGAGATTTGCAACTTTAGCATATTAAAGAGTCTGAGGAGTATTTCTCTATAGAGCCTGTTTAAACTTACATAATCCTAAATTCTCCAAGGTTGCATGATCATGAAACCTTTCTAAAAGGAACTTCTAAAATTACCTTCCAAAGAACATCATTTGGAATATGCTGGACTAAAGAATATGTTAGTAAACCCAAGTAGGCATGGGAATATAGAATGTGAAAAAAAAAAAAAA
>SJYW01016377.1:137461-154069 GCA_006410735.1 Raphicerus campestris | reverse complement strand
TATTATTTAGTTCTTGGCTTAAATTTTTTATTAAAAATTTGATGTAAGCATACTATTAATATTTTATTTTATCATTGTGTTTTTTTGTGACTGAAGAATACCTTATTACCCTAATGTTAGAATGAAATCTTATGTTTTAATATTGTATAGTTATGTTTTTCAAATTTCTGTCTTTACTCCTTCTGGAATTTACATTTGTGTATAATGTCAGATAGAAGTGAGTTGCTTTTTTTTTTCATATGAATAACTACTTGTCTCAGTGCTGTCTAATGAATAGTCCTTTTGCCACTGCTTTGCAAAGGCATCTTCTGTATGCCAAAATTTCATTATATGCTCCTTTCTGGCCTCTGACTTGTTTTATTGATACATTGTTCCATGAGCTAAAAACATAAATGATATTTTTTAAAAATAATAGCTTAAAGGTTAAAATAGTGTTCAGCTCAAATTCCACAGATAGTAATTTAGTGCCACTGAAACATATATTTAATGAACTTTCTTTAGTGGTAGCATCTAGTAAAGGGACACACATGGGTTTAAACTCCCAATAGTTCTGGGCTAATCCCAGCTGGCAAGGAGCCATCAACATGTGGTTAATTATTCTCTGCCCCTCCCTATGTTCTTATCTATAAAATGGAGGGAAAAAAAGTCCCCTGCCTGCTTATGATCTATTATTCTGCTTATCTCCTTCCTTTCACAGACCTTGTCATGAGCTATAGCAATTTTCATTTGCTTACTTATCTCTCCATATAAATAAGAATATAGAAGCCCTTCCATTTACCACTGTGCTCCCAATATCTACAATAGTGATTTATACAAGATATGTAGTCTGAAAATGTATATCAAATTATGAATAAATGAATGAATTTCTGGATTTAAAGCAAGAAACTTAAAAACAAACATAAAAAACCTGGAAATTTGCTTTGAATAGCATTTTACAATTTATTTTAATGTTGGAAAATATTTTATTACTATTATAAAACCTTATGATTATCCCTTGCTAAGATGAATGTGACAGATTCTACCTCCTAAAGATATTGAAGTGAAGTGAAGTGAAGTCGCTCAGTCGTGTCCAACCCTCAGCGACCCCATGGATTGCAGCCTTCCAGGCTCCTCCATCCATGGGATTTTCCAGGCAAGAGTGCTGGAGTGGATTGCCATTTCCTTCTCCAGGGGATCTTCCCGACCCAGGAATTGAACCCGGGTCTCCCGCATTGCAGGCAGATGCTTTACCGTCAGAGCCACCCAGGAAATTGTAATATATGTTAAAATGGTCATGAAAGGTCTCAGGGACTCTGAGAAAACTTCTGAAAAAAAGTGAATATAGATGAGCAGCAAAGAATCTACCAATAAAGGGGACAGCAAGACAAAAAAGCCCTCACCAGGAAATGAACATGGAATGATTGAGGTGAGAATTATACACAACTGTCAGTAGACACTGAAAGATGTGAAGTAGAATTTTTAACATTTATTCCATTAAAATACTTCCCCTTTCACTGTTATATATATATTTTCAAAACATTAATAGTATACTTAAACTATTTCTTTGTGATAAGAAAGTTAGGTGAGAGTTTGAAATTCTGTATTCCTCCAATATCAGGATATACACAGAACATTAAAGTCCTGCTGACCTGCAATCTTCGAGAAACCAGCCCTTCTGTTGGATTTCCGGTACTTCCTGTTTCTTGATAGGATGTGTTCTGAGTATTCTAACAGTGTAATCAAAGGAAGGGATAATTAGATCTTTCATATTATGTTAACACTGACTTTATCAAAGTAAAATAACATTGATTTTGAGTATTAAATTAAATCATTTCTAACAGGCAGAATTCTATTAAACCAAAAAATTATTTCTACATAGAGGGCTTCCTAGACAGAGTTTGATTTTCACACAGTTCATATTTTTAATTAAAAATGTGTCTCTTCATCCACTATAATATCTAAGTAAATTTAGTTTGTGTTTAATATTAAGAACACTGATATTTCCTCAAAGTAAATACGTGAAAATTAAATGAAAATCTGTCACCTAATTAATCAGAGATTTGTCAATATCATTACCATTTGTATTTTTTTGCTGTCTATAGAAATCCAGCCACTTTTCAGTTGTCCTTTTCTAGTTCTTCCTCTCTCTTTCATTAGGCTAGTGGCCCCTTGACTAATTTCCCTTGCTTATATCAAAAGCAAAAATTAGTCTGACTAAAGTTCAAGTTCTTAAAAACAACATCAAAACATGGAATCATAGGAAAGACTTACTTAAATAGAGGGGGGAAATACTTGACATTATATGTGGCTAAAGATTTTGATTCTGCCAATAATTTTGAGAATCTTAAAATGTTAACAAAAGTCAATTCTTTAAAAATCCTTCTGACCCATCAAAACTCATTTAACTATTCAAATGCCATTAGGAGGCAATGAAATAGACTTTTCTTAAGCAGATGACCTAATTATGCTACAGTTCTCATCTCTGTATGCTTAGTCACTCAGTCGTGTTGAACTCTTTGAGACTCCATGGACTACAGCCTGCCAAGATCCTTTGTTCCTTTGTTCATGAAGATTTTCCAGGCAAGAATACTGGAGTGGGTTGCCATGCCCTCCTCCAGGGCATCTTCCCAAACCAGGGATGAAACTCAGGTCACCCTCATTGCAGGCAGATTCTTTACCATCTGAGCGACAAGGGAAGCAAAATTCTCATCTCTAACACACTGGAAATATTTATCTTATCAAGTATATTTAAATAAAATTTTTATCCAATAGGTATCAGTTTCCCTGTTTTAGAAAATGAAGTTGAATAAAAATAAGACTAATTTTAAATGCTATCTAAGAATAGTAAAGTTAGAGAAAATCTCAAACAACTCAAGAACCAACTTTCTGAAAGCAATTTTACTACCCTTAAATTGATCAATATAATCAGTATATCAACTGAGCTGTCAAAGCAACTAATTTCATAGTGATATCTACCTTTTCACTACTTCTCACACAAATTTATTTTCTGATTTCTTTGTATCCTTGTCAAGCACAGCATTAATTCTGTCTCTGTAAGCACAGCATATCCAACAGTCAGCCCATACAGGTGTGTTCTAGACTCTTGGTAATGTTATGCTCATGAACTGGTTTAGAAGGGGGATAGGAAGAGAACGGAAAATATATTTTGTCTAACACTGCTAGAGACAGGACTGTGTCAAGGGGAGATAAAACTCCTTTTGTGGCTACTTCCCCCCACACACCTTCTCACTCAGGCTATGGTAACAGCTTAGAATCCAGTTCTGCTGGCTAAATTCAATGTTCTTTGACTTCCCTGGTGGCTCAGTCGGTAAAGTGTCTGTCTACAATGCAGGAGACCCAGGTTCGATCCCTGGCTTGGGAAGATCCCCTGGAGAAGGAAATGACAATCCACTCCAGTACTATTGCCTGGAAAATCCCATGGACAGAGGAGCCCAGTAGGCTACAGTCCATGGGGCTGCAAAGAGTCAGACATGCTTGAGCAACTTCACTTTTTTCTTTCACTTTTCCTTTGACTAGAACTGTCACTGGTTTTCCATTAGTATATCTAGAGTGGTTAAAGACAGAAAGTAGCTGGGACTATAACTCAAAGATTTCTTCATGAAAGCAGTATGATGTTACATAGTCCATGGCCATCTAGAGTGAAAAATCTAACATACACTGGGAATCAAATTTTAGAAGGCACTATGTGATCTTTCTTTGAATCAGATTTACTCTCATTAGTTTTCTATGCCTTAATCGTAGTAATTAGGGGAAATTTCAAGAAATATACGGTACAAAAGAACTCAATGGGAATTGTGGTTGTCAAAATTTCCTGCTCTGTTCATTTCTTATTAATTAGCTGCTTTCTCTCTCATGGGGGGTTATTTCTTCTTAATGAGAATTATCTGAACTAATCTCAGATTAGTCATGGTTAGTCTCTGGAAAATCTTACTATTGTCCAAGATCATCCTTTCTCTAAACTTAAGCAAAAACAAAGAAATGGTAAAAAAAAAAAAGAAAGAAAAAAAGAAGGAAAAGTCAGATAATGTCAAATTTATAGAAGCATATAGAAAATGTCCATTCTATGAAAGGTATACAAACACTATAGGAAATCTATCATATTCTGAAAAAACACTAATGAGCAAAAGCACGCCTTATAAAATGATGAAATACAAAGTTACATGAATTAAAAGATTGTGGCATTGGCCTGTGCATAGACAGATCAGTAGAGTAGATCAAGAGTCTCAAATTATGTGCAACTGAAATGCTTCTCGAAAAGTTTCCCATGAACAAAAATTCATCAACAATACTCCCTTCTTTATTCACCTCTTCGAGATTTGCAACTTTAGCATATTAAAGAGTCTGAGGAGTATTTCTCTATAGAGCCTGTTTAAACTTACATAATCCTAAATTCTCCAAGGTTGCATGATCATGAAACCTTTCTAAAAGGAACTTCTAAAATTACCTTCCAAAGAACATCATTTGGAATATGCTGGACTAAAGAATATGTTAGTAAACCCAAGTAGGCATGGGAATATAGAATGTGAAAAAAAAAAAAAACAAAACCTCAAGTCAGTAAAAGATGATGGGAAGAAAACTGATAGTGGAAAAACTGACTGTATTTTTAAAATTTTAAGACGTTATTTCTCTACCTTAGATCTTATTCCAAAATAAATTTCAGGCAGATAATAATGTTAAACATGAAAACTATATGTTTAAATTAAAATATATATTTATTATGTTAAGAATATTGGGGAAAGCTTTCTAGACCTAAGGAAGACAATTTTATAAATATCATTACAAAATTTAAAACTTCTATGCGCACAAAACAATACAGTAAGGGTAAATTCAAAATTAAAACTTTTAATTTGCAGTACATACAAGGGCTCTCACTCATCAACAGTAAAAAGAAACACAGAAAAAAGGTACCATAGTATGATGGAGAATTCATTAAAGTGGAAATGTTGATAGAATTTAAATTCTAAAATAATGGTCAATTTAACTACTAATAAAATAATGCAAGTTTATACATTTTTTCACCTTTCAGATTAGCACTAATTAACATTACCAAGGGTTAATTAGAAAATAGAGTGATGGAATGTTTTATCCACTGTTGGTAAGCACTCATAAAAAGTTTCTAAGAAACAATTCTCAAATAGCCACCAAATTTTAAAATGCAGTTACCTTCTGCTTCAATTCCACATCTAGAACTATATTTTCAAGAAAATATGCAAAGGTGTGTATAATAGGGCATACTGATTAAATGATTGACTTAGAATGTGATGATATGAATTTTCTTCTGTTTGGATGTATGTGTTTTTACAGATATTCATTCAGTTTATAAAGATAAAGATATAATCAAGATAAAAGGCTCTTGATTCATGAACCAAAAAAGAGCAAATGAGAAAGAAAACTTACCAGGAAATAGTGATCTGCAAGGAACAGAGCAACTATTTTTACCCTAAATGGTCAGGAACAGTAAGTAATTCCTGAGTGTCCTTTAAGCTAAAATCTGAATGATAAGAAAAATTCAAACCAGAAGGTCATGAATACAGTGTTTTTATTTTATCCTAATTATAATGAAAATTTGCTGTAGAGATGTTTAATAATGTAATTTCCATTCTAAAATCATCACTGTTAACTGCTGTGCTAATATTAGACACATTAGAAGGCAACCTATATGAGGATTCCTGCTCTGCTGCTGCTGCTGCTGCTGCTAAGTCGCTTCGGTCGTGTCCGACTCTGTGCAACCCCAGAGATGGCAGCCCACCAGGCTCCCCCGTCCCTGGGATTCTCCAGGCAAGAACACTGGAGTGGGTTGCCATTTTCTTCTCCAAAGCATGAAAGTGAAAAGTGAAAGTGAAGTCGCCCAGTCGTATCTGACTCTTAGTGACCCCATGGACTGCAGCCCACCGGGCTCCTCCATCCATGGGATTTTCCAGGCAAGAGTACTGGAGTGGGGTGCCATTGCCTTCTCTAGGCCAGTGAAATACAATGAAATCTTGGTCTACAGTGGTAATACCAATGCTGGAGAAAGTGAGTATATTGCAGCAACACTGATAGTGCTGGCTGATCTATTAGATATGGAGATGAGAAAAATACGGGGATTTAAAAAATGATAACTTTGATTTAAACAAGAGGAAGAAAGATTGTGTCTTAGATGAGAGACAGAAGTTCTTGAGGGGCTATGGGGAATTAGTAAACAATGCTTCTGCTTTGACTAGTCATGGGGAGATGCCTAACCCATATCCAAACAGACATTATCAATCAGGCAACTACATGTATGATGCTAGAACTCCAAGAGAAGACAGATCTGGAAAAAACTGTAGAATCACATAATTAATTTAAGGGCAAGAACCAGAATGTGATTACCTAGGAAGCAAGAAGAGGAGGAAAGAAGTGGATCTGAGGCCAATATTAAGCACTGACCAGGAGAGGAGAAGAGAGTCTGAGTTGTACTTCTGCAACCTCCCAAGCTCTACAACTGTGTCCACATTAGCTTCTCTGCTCCTCAGTTTCATCATCTATAAAATCGGGGTAATTATAACAAAAATTCCCAAGGTTTCTTGGAGGATTAATGGGGTAACTATAAGAGAACTGCACAGCATCATCTCCATCACACAGGAAGTGCTCAATAATTGATTATTCTTTGTTTCATGGCAAAGATATCAGTAGCTTTAACAGCATAGAAGTAGAAGCAACCTAAATCGTAATAAAAGTAATAAAAAGTTTTCACAGTCAGTGAAGNGGAAATGGCAACCCATTCCAGTATTCTTGCCTGGAGAATCCCATGGATGGAGGAGCTTGGTGGGCTACTGTCCACAGGTTGCAAAGAGTCGGACACGACTGCGACTTCACTTCACTTATGCACTACTTAGAGAACACCAGAGAATATTGATTTACAAATATTTTTTGATCTTATTTGGAAGTATATATGACACAGAAAAGAAATATATACTATAATATCAAGCATTAAAAAACACACAAAGAATGAATTGAAGGAACTACACCAACATGTCTTAATGTTTGACAAGGGAAAGTGGAGTAAGAAATAGAAAGTTATGATTCAGTTTTGGGGTTTGTTTTTTTTTTGCTTCTTTACATTATATGTTCTACCAATTCCCTGAAATGATCTTGATTGTTTTTATGAATACCAAAAAAAAAAAATCTAAGCAATTTAGAGGAGGAGTTCTATTCTATTACACATTTTATACAGATTGTATAAGAATTTTATTGATTTGGCTAATTCTGAAATGACTAATAACAATCCAAAAGTTTTAAAAGTTAGATGTTTATAAAGCAAGTAACTTAATCTAACAAGGAATATTTAAATGGGCAGCTGAGTGATTTTCAATTGTTTCAGAGTTTATAACTTCCATGCCACCTCCTAAAATTTGATGCCATGCTTAAACATTGCCATGGTGCCAAACTGTGGTTACAGATGTTTATTCCAGTTACCAGCAAAGAATGTTCAGTAAATAACCTTATGGTACAGGGTTCTGTAAGAAGGCAAACTCTCCAAGAAGGTATAACTGCATCAGCAGGTTTTTCTAAAGTTATAAAACATGAAGCTAAACTTACAAAATCATCAGTAGTATACAAGAGTAGTTTTCTGTGGGCACAGAGTTAACATAGATTTCAAATACAGAATAACGTGAAATCCATTCCCACACGTCACGGCCACGCAGTAAAGCTACTGGGGCCTCTTGCAGCTGTTTGGAAGGCACAGCAAAGTCAGAAATCGCCTTCAGTGAGAGGGACTGAAAGTCCTTTTGTTTCAACGCCACATTCCTTCCACTGCCTCTCAGTTTCATTCAACTTCACACAGTATTTTGGGTAAAGTTTCCTCTGTGTATAATACCTCTCTGAGGTCAGAAANACCGCCTTCAGTGAGAGGGACTGAAAGTCCTTTTGTTTCAATGCCACATTCCTTCCAATGCCTCTCAGTTTCATTCAACTTCACACAGTATTTTGGGTAAAGTTTCCTCTGTGTATAATACCTCTCTGAGGTCAGAAAAATAATATTGTAACAACCATTTGGGCAACTGTCTTATTACAAATTCCCCATGTAATTTTGCCAACAGACAGACCGGAATGTCTGGCAAAATCATTTTAATTAGATCTAACCTGCAAAGTACACCTCAGGAAAGCAGCAGGCCTGGAGGTGCATGGGTGTTCACAGAGTGCCAGGAAGAGAGCCCGCAGTCACCGGCTTCCCCTGCAGCTCCGCTTCATCCTCTTGTACCTCTGGTGCCCTGTTCAAAACATGAAAAATCTAAGAGAAGCACCCCCTTTTGGGGTCTGCACCGGATTTTCCTGAGCACTACTGAAAGACTTAATGTCACAGAAGGAATAGATGCAGAAAACATATTATTATTATTGCGTTGTAGCCTCCTCAACATTGGCTCTTACATAAAACAGTAACTACAGGTAAACTTTAAGCATATGCCCAGAAGTGGTTTTATTTAAACAGCAGTTGTCTGAAATATGATTCTTTGGGGAATTTTCTCTCCATGACCCACACTCCATTTCCCTTGACCTCTATATAGTCTTTGTTCCTTGCAGTTTTATGGTTTCACTGATGACAGTATTTAGGTTTTTTTCCCCTTTCTCTAAAGAATTTATAATTTAATTATTCTACTTTTTATATAACCTGTGTGTGTACAGATAAGAAATATGAAATGAATGTTAGCTGCAGAAATATGCTATGTTATGTTTAATATGATCTAATATAATTTAGATTTGGGGGACTAGGTTTACTCATAGATAACACATCATGTGTTTTCTCCTCCATTTAATATATATTTTGTTGAATTTCTGGTTTTAAAAAAAAGTGGTAAGGAAAACAAAAGTCAGAGAATAGTGCTTATTTAAAAGAAGATTTACAAAACAGATTTGGGGAGAAAGAAAGAGAGGTAGTCCATGGTTTGTAAATGGAGAAAATAAGAACATTGTAGAATCTTTGTCCTACAGGATATGGTAGCAAATGCTACTTCATTCTAAGGGGGAGAAAAAAAAATGGACTAAGACTTTGCATTTTGGAATTTAGAGGAAAAAAACGTGAAGCAAAATGAAAAGTCAGTAGTAAAACTGTTACAACAGGATACATTAATTGTATATAACTAGTTTTTTAGACACTAAACTCAAGTACTACACACTAAATAATAAAAAATATTCTTGCATCCTACAGTCTTCAGCAGGTCAGTAGTCATAAGAAAGACAGAGGAAAGCTGGCTGACCATGACGATGACAACTTTTTCTACATGATTAAAGGAACAAATATCCATTCAGCATAAAGCATTTCTCAGAACAGCTGGGTAACATTACAGCTCTCTGTAATTCACATCTTTTAATGCCAAGACTTAGCGACTGAAGACTTATCAAAAAAAAAAAACCACGAAAAATAGGCAAAATATACAATAGTGAATACAGCCTCATCTCGAAGCAAAACAGACTGTTTATCCATAAAACACTTTATGAACCATATAAACTGTTTAGGCTCATCCAGGCTCTTATATTTGCACTGAACGTGACTAACTGAAAGCTCTAAGATGCGCCAATATTCTGACCTTGAAGCTTCAAAGATTCAGTTAAGGTTCATGTCGTATTTAAATCTCAAAATAAATCTTAACTTGTTACTACCCTTTGAATCATTTCATTTTCTAAATACTGCATAGTTCCTTGAAATTCTTTGTTTTCTAACCATCTTTTCACCAAAGAAGTAAACACCACTAAGGACTTTGCATCTCATTCTTTCCCTTTGAAAATAAATCAGGTTGGTGGCATAGTAGATTTTCTGATGGATGATTTCTAAAAAGTTTGTGTGCACATCCCTGCTGTATTTTAGAATTACCTGCTTTCCTCACAAACATTTTCTTCCCTCTGTAGGACAGACTGTTTGGCATGAGACTCTGCATAATAAGGGGAGCACTCCAGGGCCTCAAATAAAGAAATTAAATCAGGTCAGCTAACAGCCCAATGTTTATCTATGGATCTTAAAATTACCAACACTGAAAAGCCCAGAGAAAAAAGAAGATAACTGGCATACAAACTCTAAGGTAGAAGAATCAGGGGCAGAATGTGGCTTAGCATTTAGTTTACAAAGGATTAGCTAATTCTTCCATAAAAGGATTATCTTTAATGTATACCTGAACTGTAAGAAACTGAGTAAAGAGGATGGTGAGTAATGACAGAGTTACTGCCTCAACACTGGAAAGAATGGGGCGGGGGGGCAGATTTAAGTACCAAATACCTCTGGACCACCCACCACCCACTCTATCCACCAAGAATAAAGCAGCCTCTGAGGGTGATACAAAGCCCAAGGATGACTAGGAGTTAAGAAGAGATGCTTGTTGGGACGACCCAGACTTGAACCTAGAGGAGATAAAAAGACAGCTGTGATGGCTACTTCCAATCTATTCAAAAACTACAACTCTAGCAAACACAGTTAACAGCAAGCATCCTCAAGGTCAGGGGCTCCTGAAGCGTTTTTATAACCATATCCTTATGAACAGAGAATGATCTTTAGAATGAATGCTGGTCTCTAACTGGTTAACTGGTAGTTGGTGTCATATGCTTACACAAACTGAAAGAGAAGACAAAGTTGATGGAGGAACAGATGGAAAAGAGTACCTACATGAGAAAGGAAAGTGTAAAGTAAGAGGAAAAGTATAAAAAATAAAGAAAAGAAAAAGAACAAGGAGAAAATAGTGATGAAAGATGGAATACAGTACAGCCCAAATTTAGTTTCAAAGAAAAACTAAAGAAATATGAAATAATTTAAAACTTTTTATTAATATAAAGCAAGTTAAAAAGAACTATCATCTTTAGTCAACTGTAATATTAACTTAATCCTAAGTATTTAATAAAAAGAAATGTATCTGATCCCATTACTATCTCATAGGCTTCTTGTGGCTTGAGGAATCACCCAATTTTTAATCTATATTTTTTTAGAGCTTAAGGAAAAGCACAGTGAAAATCCAGGCTTCATTTACACGTAGGTATTTTTAAAAATCACGCAATTTCTAATGCAACAGGAACTCCATATATTTTTTAAAGAAATTGCTTCAGAGTCTGCTGGTGTTTTTACTTAGACAAAAACAAAGAATGAGGTGCTAAACACACTGGTGCCACTTTTTTTATGCTTTGGAGTTACATAATGATTTTAACTCGATCATCTTCAAAATCACTTTGAGGGAGTATGAGCTCAAAAACTCAGTGGTATGTTTGTGATCGGAAAAGGTGACCTTCACTGGCTATCCACCTTCCAAACCTCCTTGCCTGTCACCTGAAGATATGGCTCAGACTTAACCAACCTAAGGAATCCCTAAGCTACTTGTTAAAGTCCAGACTCTGAGGCCCATTTAAGAATTAATAATTCTGAATCTAGAGTGAAGGGAAATTTGCCCTTTTAGCAAAGGTCCCAGGTGATTTTAAATTCAGCCACACTCAGGAGCAGTCCTTATAATATAAATCATGCATGATTTTGTTTTCTTTTTGAGTGATATATGACAGCAAAAATTTTGTGCCATGGGAACTATTATAATAGACATATAAAACTTTCACAAACAGCATTTCAAAATTGTGTACCAAACCATCATTTGATCACCTTTAAAAAATCTATATAGGAACCAGATAGTATCCTATGGGAACAAGTAGACTTGAGGGGAAAAAAAAACTGCACCCCGATTGCTTCTGAATGTAATCAAGAGTAAAATGTTCACTCCAGCCATCTGTGAACAATCCCTTCCTGACATGTGACATGGAAAGCAGTCATTTGTTTTAGACTCCACACCANCAAGTAGACTTGAGGGGAAAAAAAAAACTGCACCCTGATTGCTTCTGAATGTAATCAAGAGTTAAATGTTCACTCCAGCCATCTGTGAACAATCCCTTCCTGACATGTGACATGGAAAGCAGTCATTTGTTTTAGACTCCACGCCAGCACTTCTGTAGATTTATGGTGATAGAGATAGAAATTCATTTCCTTAGCTTTTAGTCCAATAGAAGCTAAATTCTCAATTTACTACTTCATGACCTTTGCCAGAAAAACCAGTTGAACACTATAAAGAGAAAATTCTTTCTTTGGTGTGTAAAATGGGGCCACAGAAGATGAAGGACTTGAAAAAACCAGGAAGTGTTTTCAGCGTGATGTCTCAAGTGGCATAAAGAAATTTTAAGAAGTAAAATTTTGGCTAATCTAAGAATTGATTACAGTGTTTGCTAAATTCCTCCAGAGCTAATAGTTACTCTCTAAAGCTTTTTAGATTGACACCTTAAAACTAATTGGCTTAGTTCTTTTTAAAGTTCATCACCTATAATTAATGAACTCAAAGACTGGGAACATGAAGATTTTCAGGTCTGCAGTTTATAATCCCTTGGATTTTAGATCTACTTGACCTTTAGCCTCTCCTTTCCTTTAAACATCTCATTTAGGCCAAAAAAATAAAAAATAAAAAGGAAGAAAAGTTGCTACTCATTGCATTGATTACCTCAGAATCCTAGTAAATAGCTGAAATATATCTTTAGATATTGGAGTCTCCTTGTCCCAAGCTTTCTTAATTCCCACCTAGCACTAGTAACACTCTTCAACAAAACGTTAATTTGCATCTTCATTTTGCTGATGACAAAATGAAACAAAGATTGACTAAAGTCCTCCATCTTAATATCGTCATAAAAATCATTTGCTGTGTCCAACACAGACCCAGACACTGAAAGGTAGTCTTAGGTAAAAAGATATCTCTTCATTTTTACAATATGAATTGATTATACATATCCACATTCTAATGTATCCACATTATAACAGAAAATAAAATCTAAGCCTAAATAGTAATTTTTAGAACACTATGGTAATCCTAACTAATATGATATAAAATACATTACAATCCAACCAGTCCATTCTGAAGGAGATCAGCCCTGGGATTTTTTTGGAAGGAATGATGCTAAAGCTGAAACTCCAGGACTTTGGCCACCTCATGCGAAGAGCTGACTCATTGGAAAAGACTCTGATACTGGGAGGGATTGGGGGCAGGAGGAGAAGGGGACGACCGAGGATGAGATGGCTGGATGGCATCACTGAGTTGATGGATATAAGTTTGAGTGAACTCCGGGAGTTGGTGATGGACAGGGAGGCCTGGCATGCTGTGATTCATGGGGTCGCAGAGTTGAACACAACTGAGCGACTGAACTGAACTGAATTGAACTGAATATTAATATCATGGGCTTCCCAGTGGCTCAGTGCTAAAGAATCTGCCTACCAATGCAGGAGATGTGGGTTTGATCTCTGGGTTGGGAAGATCTCCTGGAGAAAGAAATGGCAACCCACTCCAATATTCTTGCCTGAGAAATTCCATGGAGGGAGGAGCCTGGTAGAATACAATCCATGGGGTTGCAAAAAGGTTGGACACGACTTGGTGGCTAAACAGCAACAACAATATTAATATCTAGCTACAGTAATATCTATGTAAACTAGTTGGAGATTACTCTTCTAACAGTAAATAAAATATCAAATTAAAATAATGAATTTAATATAAAAATAAGAACAATGATTTATTGAGCACATGCTGTATAACAAACACTATTCTAGAACTTCATATACACATGCTGCTGCTAAGTCACTTCAGTCGTGTCCAACTCTGTGCGACCCCAGAAACGGCAGCCCACCAGGCTCCCCCGTCCCTGGGATTTTCCAGGCAAGAACACTGGAATGGGTTGCCATTTCCTTCTCCAAAACATGAAAGTGAAAAGTGAAAGTGAAATCGCTCAGTCGTATCCGACTCTTAGCGACCCCATGGACTGCAGCCCACCAGGCTCCTCTGTCCATGGGATTTTCCAGGCAAGAGTACTGGAGTGGGGTGCCATTGCCTCCTCCATTATATACACATACTCTCTTTTTATACTCATTTTACAGGTGGAACACTTGTTTTGAGAGGTTCAGTAGTTTGCCCAAGTTTATCAGACTGTTTAAAAATGAAATTCAAACTTAGGTCTGTCTGACCACAAAGCTCATCTTCCTAAATATTATACCAACTCCTCTCTCCTTTCCTTAACTTTGAATATATTTTTTAAACATATCTTAATAGATTTGAATAAAGTTTGTTAAGAATTAAGACATGCTAGCTGTCTCCATCTGTGGTGAAAGGAAAAGATGCTATTTTTTATAGTCAGAAGTTCTACTTTGGACACTGCCAGTAATTTCTTTTTAGAACCTGAAAAGTCATTTGTGGACTCAGAGCTCAACCACCTTCTCTCACAGGTGACTAGGATGGGATGGTACTATCACCCCTGGACTGCCTGGACCATCCAGACAAATGTTCATCCAAAGCCAGCCCCAACAGTTATAACCACCACTATCCTCCATGGCAGAACAAGTTTAACTGCTGGCTTCACATTTTATAGAAGAAGAGACAGATGTTGAGTGTACTGTCCCCCAGAACATCACGGTGTAGAATGATTTGAGGTACCAGGGAAACTAGTACACAACAAATTCTGAAATTTAAGAAATTTTGTGTTACTCAGTCTTAGAATACAAACCATAAAAATTAACACAATTTTCGGTCATCATTGGGAATAAAACTTCAGCACTTCTCATGTTTGGCAAAATGTTGCCTTTATCACCATAGATTCACTCAGTCAAATCTGTCAGTCCCGTGTAGTTCAGGTGGTATGTATCGATTTTGAAACTGGTATTATAGTTACATTAAATTTAGCTTGGGCTACCGCTTTGACCTTAAAACATACCCTCAATTATACAACATACATGCACAGTCTAATGTGACATTAAATGAAACCTTAAAATCTGGCTGAATTTTCTATGAAAATGTTTCCAAAGGGAGAGATTGCCATTATTCTGAAAATAGGGACATTCTGAAAATGACTTAATAGGGACAGAGATTTGAACAAAATAATGTCAGTATAATCACAATTATCTACCAGAAGAAGAATGTGACAAATAGCAAATGCTCTCAGTTGTTTGTGGTTTTGCTCTGTTTGTCTTGGTTTGGTGTGATGTGATGATAACAGGATACCCAGGGCAAATAAACGTGAGACTAGCACAAACATGCTCATGAAAGTCAAAAGCAACTAAAAAGAGGAAAAGTGCTTTTTTTTCTTAAACTAAAGTTAGGGACAACCAGAGAGATTTTCTATTTATGTGTTAAGAGGCGAGACATAAGATAAAAGAAGGGTTTGGCCCATTGCTTGGAGTAAATGGCTTAAACACTAAAAGGAAGCAGATTGCTTTTTTCTAGTAGGCTATCAAATAGGATAATCTTTGCCCTCAAAAGTGTAAAACAGATAGGGTTAAAATTGGTGCCCAAGATAAGGAAAATGATAGTAGGTAAATACTCTGCTTAATAAAGCTCAGTCTCGAGCCCCATACAAATTACTTCTCAGCAAGTAGAGAAAACTTTGAAGATGTAATTGGCTATTCTACACTCAGTTATCTTTGAGGAATCAACTGACTGAGTTTCCATGGGCAAGTGTTCCAAGGGTTCAAAGGGTAAATTTCAGACTTTGAGTCTGACTCGATACAGATACTAGCAAAGTTCCAAAATTATTCTTGAGCATTTAGAAAAGGGTATAGTAGAAGACTGCACAGGTATACTACAAAGAATGGGACTTTAAAAATAAAAATACTATACTGACATTGCAAGGCAAAGCTGTAGACACAGTGCAATATAATCCAAACAGAAATCTGATAATATCTCCTACAATATTCTTGTTTACAGGATGAGGATTATAATTGCTGAGATGAAAACAAGGTTAGTTATACCCTCAATCCTACTCAAGAAGCAAAAATACAAGTGATGTGCCATGCAATTCTACTGTTGACCATATCCTGATCAATGTCTATGTTAAATGGCATAAAAGGAATCTTGAAAAGTCAGCTTACTGAATTGATGACAAATCTCCTGGTTTGTCCAATTGATTCAATTATAGAAGGCTAATTTCAAAAAGATAATCAGATTGGAATAATAATTAAAATGAAAACATATATACACACAAATATATACATAAATACAAACATTTATAAAACATTCATAAAATTATTTGCTTAACAGATGAAAGGGAAAAAGTTAGGTGACTTGGTTTAAGAGCAGTCAGGGTAAAAAATAACTAGGGGACTTAGTTGACTACTAGCTCACCACCTGGACAGACGAAGGCAATACTGGGAAGCGCATTTGGCATCAGTACCCTCTGTGCTCTCTAGTTCATCTTTATCAGCAACAAAGCTGATACTGTTACTCCTCATTTATACCTGCATCAGTTTTCCCACTGGGCCAAAAATCATGGGGTAGAAAGGTATTATCAGACTCAAGCAACTGGTTTAAAAAGCTGATTGCTCCTACTCTCACGGTCATTTTACAGATGAGAACACAGGCTTAGAAAATGTGCCTACTTACCTCAAGTCAGCCCACAAGTAAAAGCAGGACTTGAGCCTGGATCTGATCTACTCTAAAGCCTTTCCCATCAACCACCCTTCTCCAGTCCTCCAGGAGGAAGGAGATTATAGTCCTTTCCACATAGAACTATTTATTTTCAGAGAAACATGGGGCAGCGGAAGTGTAGCCAAAGAAGGAAATGGGGAGAGCAGGGCTAGGGTGAAAGAGATTTGAAAACTATGTAATA
>SJYW01016377.1:94668-136574 GCA_006410735.1 Raphicerus campestris | reverse complement strand
ATCCAACCAGTCCATTCTGAAGGAGATCAGCCCTGGGATTTCTTTGGAAGGAATGATGCTAAAGCTGAAACTCCAGGACTTTGGCCACCTCATGCGAAGAGCTGACTCATTGGAAAAGACTCTGATACTGGGAGGGATTGGGGGCAGGAGGAGAAGGGGACGACAGAGGATGAGATGGCTGGATGGCATCACTGAGTCGATGGATATAAGTTTGAGTGAACTCCGGGAGTTGGTGATGGACAGGGAGGCCTGGCATGCTGTGATTCATGGGGTCGCAGAGTTGGACACAACTGAGCGACTGAACTGAACTGAATTGAACTGAATATTAATATCATGGGCTTCCCAGTGGCTCAGTGCTAAAGAATCTGCCTACCAATGCAGGAGATGTGGGTTTGATCTCTGGGTTGGGAAGATCTCCTGGAGAAAGAAATGGCAACCCATTCCAATATTCTTGCCTGAGAAATTCCATGGAGGGAGGAGCCTGGTAGAATACAATCCATGGGGTTGCAAAAAAGTCGGACACGACTTGGTGGCTAAACAGCAACAACAATATTAATATCTAGCTACAGTAATATCTATGTAAACTAGTTGGAGATTACTCTTCTAACAGTAAATAAAATATCAAATTAAAGTAATGAATTTAATATAAAAATAAGAACAATGATTTATTGAGCACATGCTGTATAACAAACACTATTCTAGAACTTCATATACACATGCTGCTGCTAAGTCACTTCAGTCGTGTCCAACTCTGTGCGACCCCAGAGACGGCAGCCCACCAGGCTCCCCCATCCCTGGGATTTTCCAGGCAAGAACACTGGAATGGGTTGCCATTTCCTTCTCCAAAACATGCAAGTGAAAAGTGAAAGTGAAGTCACTCAGTCGTATCCGACTCTTAGCGACCCCATGGACTGCAGCCCACCAGGCTCCTCTGTCCATGGGATTTTTCAGGCAAGAGTACTGGAGTGGGGTGCCATTGCCTCCTCCATTATATACACACACTCTCTTTTTATACTCATTTTACAGGTGGAACACTTGTTTTGAGAGGTTCAGTAGTTTGCCCAAGTTTATCAGACTGTTTAAAAATGAAATTCAAACTTAGGTCTGTCTGACCACAAAGCTCATCTTCCTAAATATTATACCAACTCCTCTCTCCTTTCCTTAACTTTGAATACATTTTTTAAACATATCTTAATAGATTTGAATAAAGTTTGTTAAGAATTAAGACATGCTAGCTGTCTCCATCTGTGGTGAAAGGAAAAGATGCTGTTTTTTATAGTCAGAAGTTCTACTTTGTTTGGACACTGCCAGTAATTTCTTTTTAGAACCTGAAAAGTCATTTGTGGACTCAGAGCTCAACCACCTTTTCTCATAGGTGATTAGGATGGGATGGTACTATCACCCCTGGACTGCCTGGACCATCCAGACAAATGTTCATCCAAAGCCAGCCCCAACAGTTATAACCACCACTATCCTCCATGGCAGAACAAGTTTAACTGCTGGCTTCACATTTTATAGAAGAAGAGACAGATGTTGAGTGTACTGTCCCCCAGAACATCACGGTGTAGAATGATTTGAGGTACCAGGGAAACTAGTACACAACAAATTCTGAAATTTAAGAAATTTTGTGTTACTCAGTCTTAGAATACAAACCATAAAAATTAACACAATTTTCGGTCATCATTGGGAATAAAACTTCAGCACTTCTCATGTTTGGCAAAATGTTGCCTTTATCCCCATAGATTCACTCAGTCAAATCTGTCAGTCCCGTGTAGTTCAGGTGGTATGTATCGATTTTGAAACTAGTATTATAGTTACATTAAATTTAGCTTGGGCTACCGCTTTGACCTTAAAACATACCCTCAATTATACAACATACATGCACAGTCTAATGTGACATTAAATGAAACCTTAAAATCTGGCTGAATTTTCTATGAAAATGTTTCCAAAGGGAGAGATTGCCATTATTCTGAAAATAGGGACATTCTGAAAATGACTTAATAGGGACAGAGATTTGAACAAAATAATGTCAGTATAATCACAATTATCTACCAGAAGAAGAATGTGACAAATAGCAAATGCTCTCAGTTGTTTGTGGTTTTGCTCTGTTTGTCTTGGTTTGGTGTGATGTGATGATAACAGGATACCCAGGGCAAATAAACGTGAGACTAGCACAAACATGCTCATGAAAGTCAAAAGCAACTAAAAAGAGGAAAAGTGCTTTTTTTTCTTAAACTAAAGTTAGGGACAACCAGAGAGATTTTCTATTTATGTGTTAAGAGGCGAGACATAAGATAAAAGAAGGGTTTGGCCCATTGCTTGGAGTAAATGGCTTAAACACTAAAAGGAAGCAGATTGCTTTTTTCTAGTAGGCTATCAAATAGGATAATCTTTGCCCTCAAAAGTGTAAAACAGATAGGGTTAAAATTGGTGCCCAAGATAAGGAAAATGATAGTAGGTAAATACTCTGCTTAATAAAGCTCAGTCTCGAGCCCCATACAAATTACTTCTCAGCAAGTAGAGAAAACTTTGAAGATGTAATTGGCTATTCTACACTCAGTTATCTTTGAGGAATCAACTGACTGAGTTTCCATGGGCAAGTGTTCCAAGGGTTCAAAGGGTAAATTTCAGACTTTGAGTCTGACTCGATACAGATACTAGCAAAGTTCCAAAATTATTCTTGAGCATTTAGAAAAGGGTATAGTAGAAGACTGCACAGGTATACTACAAAGAATGGGACTTTAAAAATAAAAATACTATACTGACATTGCAAGGCAAAGCTGTAGACACAGTGCAATATAATCCAAACAGAAATCTGATAATATCTCCTACAATATTCTTGTTTACAGGATGAGGATTATAATTGCTGAGATGAAAACAAGGTTAGTTATACCCTCAATCCTACTCAAGAAGCAAAAATACAAGTGATGTGCCATGCAATTCTACTGTTGACCATATCCTGATCAATGTCTATGTTAAATGGCATAAAAGGAATCTTGAAAAGTCAGCTTACTGAATTGATGACAAATCTCCTGGTTTGTCCAATTGATTCAATTATAGAAGGNGCAAAAATACAAGTGATGTGCCATGCAATTCTACTGTTGACCATATCCTGATCAATGTCTATGTTAAATGGCATAAAAGGAATCTTGAAAAGTCAGCTTACTGAATTGATGACAAATCTCCTGGTTTGTCCAATTGATTCAATTATAGAAGGCTAATTTCAAAAAGATAATCAGATTGGAATAATAATTAAAATGAAAACATATATACACACAAATATATACATAAATACAAACATTTATAAAACATTCATAAAATTATTTGCTTAACAGATGAAAGGGAAAAAGTTAGGTGACTTGGTTTAAGAGCAGTCAGGGTAAAAAATAACTAGGGGACTTAGTTGACTACTAGCTCACCACCTGGACAGACGAAGGCAATACTGGGAAGCGCATTTGGCATCAGTACCCTCTGTGCTCTCTAGTTCATCTTTATCAGCAACAAAGCTGATACTGTTACTCCTCATTTATACCTGCATCAGTTTTCCCACTGGGCCAAAAATCATGGGGTAGAAAGGTATTATCAGACTCAAGCAACTGGTTTAAAAAGCTGATTGCTCCTACTCTCACGGTCATTTTACAGATGAGAACACNCTCTAAATGACACTCTATAAAACCAAACTAAGTGTCTCATTACAAAACAGAGCTTACAAAATCTACAGGAAGAGTATTTCAGTTGGGCTAATAGCAGGGAAAAAGGTCCTTAGGCTCGAGTGGGCTTGTTGTACAGCAGGAAATTCACTATAAATAATGAGTCACAAGCTTAACTAAGAGGGTATGCTTATGTCTTATTTTAATATTCTTGATTTGAAAATATGTCATTAGCCAGTCTAAATTTTTAAATCATAGATGCCACAGAATTCAATGATATAAATGTGAAAAATTCAAATCAGCTGTCAATGGGAGAATAATATATTTTGTGGCAAGTTTTTATCTCTACTCATCAATAATTTGTCACTTATAAACCTATGGAGAGTATTAAACTTATTTTCCATTGATTGTAACACTGAATTCTTTGCTGAAAGTGCATTTTCAAAATAGATGAGAATGATGTGTTCTGGGACCCCTCTCAGCCTAGGCTCATGGACGGAGCACCATACAGAGAGTTGGGAGCCCCCATCTACTGTCCTCATGCTGCTACTAACAAAGTGTGTGATGTTAAAATCAGGTCCTAATGTCAAAAGAGTCCCAAGTTTCTCCAGTTGTGAAGGGAGAGGATTACAACATCTGCTTAACAAACTGATGTCAGAGGAAGATAAATCAGATGACGAAAATACGACTTGAAAATTTTCAATTATTGAACAAGACAAAGATTTTAGTGGAAATTTTTACCATTATTCTGAAATAATAACAAACAAATCCTTATAATTTTTCTATGATTTTTCAGAGAATTTGAAGCCCAAAGCATGTCTCTAATAAAGAAGACGTAGGAAAAGAAGCAAATTGAAATGTAAGGGAAATATTGAAAGGAAAGAGACAATTGAATGACAGGCATCCAGAGGAGAAGGGAAGAGAGAGTGCGTTGTTTAGAGTCAATATCGTGGCGTAGAGGTAGTGATTTAGAACTCTGTAAAACGAAGAAGAAAACGGTTAAAACTACGGTCATACATCGAGAGGAATGTACTATAGCTATAGAGCCCTTAACATTTTTTTTCTATTTTTATTAAAAGGAAAATAATATCTTGATACCTATACTTTGGTTACAACTCTGTTAGAGTTCACTTTTATCTGTAGAAACAGAAAATGTATGAATTTTTAAAGGTTTCATCATATCAATTCCCTGTGCTCTCTGCCAGAATGGTATTATTAAACTTCTTTTTCCTCAAAGAAGTCAGTATTGTAATGTTGCAGATATAGACTTGAAACCCTCGTTGCCTCACTCAAATAAATAAGCAGTCTTATTTTACAAGAACATGATGATTACACAGTTTATGAAGGCGCTGTATCAATTTCCAGGCTCTCTATGTACAGAAAAAAAAATGAAAATGCTAAGTTGAGGACTGCCAGGAGACAGACAAATACATAAAACCAATAAAAGATCAATACTTTAGAGGGTAATAGAGAATTTAAAAGGTTAAATGCAAACAAGGCTTTAAAATGCAACAAGTTTCTAAAGGCTGGTTGCTGATGATTTATGAATGACTTTATGTAGCTCACATATTTCTGATATTCCTGAAGTCTTCACACAGTTCATGACTCCCAAAAGCCTAGGTAGAAAATGAGATCCAGAAAGGCCTCTAATTAAACTTTCTACCCTTCCCTCATTCTCATCACCTCCATCCCTGAAACGGTCTGAAATACTATCATTTAAGAGTTTTTTGGTTTAAACTTCGTAGACTTCTAAGAATATACTAGCACAGGACAAACACCATGTTCTGAAATGTCTAACTCACAAAATACTTCATCAACTCAGTTTCTTGCGAAATGAATAAGATGTAAGAGGGGAAAGAAAAAGAAAGAAGAAAATGTCAAGTTGAGGATGGGTTGAGAGCGAAGGTCCCAGGAAGAGGGAGACAAAATGCAATGTCAGAAGCAGGACAGACTCAGTGGGAAGAGGCGTTATACACAGAAACCAGTCCAGAGCTGTTTGACATATGATATACATGTGCCAAGGGTAGTTTAGTGATTCAGGCAAATTCCATGGTAGCCTTTGAAACTCCTCTCCAAATAGCTCTGCTTACTCCTATCCCCACCTTCATCAGCATATTTTCTTTTTTTTTTTTCTCCTATGCTATAGAATATGGGTTCATCACAGTGATAAAATAAGAAAGAATAAACACAGGACAAAACTTTTTAAATTAGACAGCAAAGCAATTAACCTTGAAAATCTATGCAGGGTGAGGGTGAGGTTTGGGAGCGGAGCCTGGGTCTCCCAGGAGGGCTGTTGACATTCATAATGCAGGAAGCCTGGGAGCATTATTACCTTTGTACCAGGGATTCAATTCCCCGGTCTCTAATTCTGTGAAAAGTTTGATAAGCGTATTTTTAAACGATTTTCCAGCTTTCTCAGCCTAATTTCTTTAAAACTGATTACCATATTCTTAATTTAAACATGCAAGTTCATTTTCTTCAAATCTTAGAAAGAAACATGTGTGTGTAATAATGTCTTTTCATCCCCAGATATTCAAGTGCAGAAATAACTTTCCAGGCCCAAGCTGAAGCTGCTCCTGCCTAGGGGGCCACTTCAGCGAACCTCGCAAGACTGAGATAACTCTCCTATCTGTAAATGCTCTGCTTGACCAGAAGCAGCATATCCAGTCAGCCAATCGCCAAGGGCCAACCGCCTGTAGGCCCTTTCACTTCAATCATGTCCCCAGCCCAATCACGTAGCTTCTAGTTTTCTCTTCCTGGTGTTTTCTTCTTCGTCCCATAAAACCTCCCTGCCTTCTGCCCCATCTTACAGTGCTCTGAAAGGAGGCTGTTTGCTTTATGATGTGATAAATCAAGCTTGTTTGTATCACCTAAATTGTCCTATCAATTTTTAAACAAAAGCTTTGGAACATTAATTGTTGCCTTATTTTATATAATCCTTATCACATTACTCTATTTAAAAAACTGAAAGCAGTATAAAACAATGATGCTTCTATTATTTTGCACATCATAAATAAGACATTGTATATTCCCAGTCTCCATTTCTTGGCCCATACTAACAAATACTTAAAGAAAAAATAAATCATGTTATCTTACTTGGATTTATAAAATAATCTTCCCTTTATTCAGTTCAGAAACTAACTTCTAATAGCATCCACTTACACTGCTGCTAATGCCAACTCCCAAACTTTGAAGGACACACAGTATGACAGCATATTTAAACAAACTTTGTATGCTTCAGAGAATTCCTAAAGTTTGGAGATCTCCATTACTTCCCCACCACATATTTATGATTCCTCTTTTATTTCTTTCCTCTCTTTTTCAAGTTGTTTTCCCATAGCATTCTTATAGCAGCACATCTCTGTCAGCTATAAACTTTAGAACTATATTTTTAACCCTTGCATTTGTACCCTATTTCATTTATAGAACAGAAATCTGTCTATACTTAACAAGCCCCCTCTTTTAAGTTCCACGCTGCCATTTCAGACCGACCAGTTGGACAGACACTTCATTCAGTCAGTGGCCAGTTTATTCTGGCCACAACGGTGCAGCTGGGAGATGAGAACTTTTTTCTATCACTGAGCAATTTTTATTTGAGAAAGATTTGCTGTCTTCAAAAATGAGTAGTTTACTCCATGTATCCTTAAAGTGCTATAAGCAATCTAAGAATTGTCCTATCAGTACTTTATTCCTGCTACACAGGAAAAAAAAAAATAATAAGTGGGAAGAACGAACTGTAAGAAAAGAAAAAAGAAACTTGGGGGGAAATGTCCATGGTGATTTATGTTTGCCACATTTTTTGAAGACAGTTGCACAACTTTCATTTTGGAATAATTGCTTTAAGAGAAGCCAAATATGCTTTATTTGGCTAGAATTCACATAACTTCAGCAATGATTTATACTGGAACTAATCAATACAAATAGAAAAAGATAATGTTCCCATTCTCAATAGTCTCATGAGAAATCTGTTGACAATTGATAATTCTAATTTATTTCAGTTTCCACCTGTGCTATGAAAGCACAGAAAAGGACTTATTCCAATTTGGGTGATGTGGAGTGGGAGGGCAGGTCAGCAAACTCTCTGCTGAAATAAATCCTGACCTGAGTACTAAAGAATGATTAAATTTTATTAAAGTAAAGAAAAGGGGAAAAGAGTATTATAACTGGCACAGAGCTCTGAGTTTGAAGCAGCATAGTATTTATAGAAAACTCTACATTGGTCTGTGTTTCTGGGATTCAGAGTTGTGAGGTATAAATTTCAGGCAAGCAATGGAACTGAAGACATGAGCAAGGTCTGGTAGTAAAAGTCCAGGGGCATCGCACTAAGAATTAGAACTGTGATCTGTAGATGAATGGAAATCATTGTAGAAACAAATATGCATTTTTGATAGATTATATCACTGGCAAAAACAAATTTTAGAGGCACAAAATCAAAGGCAAAGATATACAAGGAAGAAAAAATTATTTGTTTCTTCTACTCATCTTAGGTTTATTGACTAGGGCCTCAAACTAGAAGGACAAAGGAGATTAACAAAAGAGAAATAGATGTTTAATAACATTTGCATTGTTCCTACACATGGGAGTATTCAGTGATGGGTAACTCAAAGTAGTGTTTGGAAATTGGGCTTATGCAGCATCTTAGCAAAGAATAAAACATCTGCAGAGAAGTAGCAAGACAAATGTGAGGACTGTGAGCCTTTAAGGGTATAAATTGGAGTAGAAGGCAAATAGATGGAGAAAATAATGGTAGATAAGTACTGGTTGGAAAGTTTTGTTGGTGTAGAGTCTTTCTTGGTGCCTTCTCTGGGTTTAGAAGGCTCTAGAGGCGTCTCTGGGCTGAGAAGTCTTTAGAGTTGTCCCTGGTGGTTGACTTCTGCTTGTCCTGGTGGAGAGCAGTAGAGGGAAGGATAAGCTTTGCAAATTTATAAGAAGGTGAAGAACAACTTTTCCTGCATCTTCTTCTACTCAATTACCTTTAGCTCAAAAGAATCCTTATGCCAAAGAAACATATTTTAGAGTGGCATTTACTGCTAGGTTTCAGATGCTAATGCAAGGGAGACAATAAATAATACATCAAACAGGATAAGAGTCTAAACAAGGTAGAGACAGTAGGGATGAACAGAGGAGGACACAGTCTATGTAAATTTATAAGACAAAAAAAATCAGTACTGTCTGATTCTATAGCAAAGAAAAGGAAGATTGTGGTGTGTATGACTATATGCATGGCAGTCCTATCAATGAAGGGGAATATGAAAAAATAATATATGGCCCTGAAAAAGATTAGTCCATCTTTAGATTGCAGATGCCCAGAAGGAAGTTGGATTTCTCAATAAAAATTGCATGGAATGAAGCCAAGTCTAAATTAGGAGTCGGTTATGAGAGGTGATTAAAAAAGAAAGAGTGTGCCTGAGATCAAAGAGGGGATACTGAATAGGAATGAAACCAGAAATGCTCAGACAAGAGACTTCCAGACAAGCAAGGTTAAAGAATACCAAGGAAGACCGTCAATGATGCAGAGGAACAGGAGAAAGGAAAGGATTAGAAAAGTCAAGCGAAAATCGGAGTTCCAAGGACAGAGCAGGCAAAAATGTCACTGGAATGGCCATCTCCTGTCAAATACAAACTGGAACTTCTTCCTAAACTCATTGAGAGGTCCATGGGGATCTCTGAGGTGGATGGAGCGGGAGGGGCACTATCACTGCAGTGTAATGGATAATAGAGACTCAGTACTCATTTTTTAAATACACATGGTATCAAAAATATGTATTCCACAGTCAGAATATATAGTCAAAAAATTCCACTCCCCTTCACCTTCCCCATGAAGGGACACACACTTTTTGTTTTGTTCTTGAATGGGAGGGATGGAGACATTCACAAGGTGAGGGGAAAGAGCCTATATAGAAAATGCATTGATGATACAGGGGAACAAGGAGCATTAAGAAGCAGGGGGATGACAGGCGATCGATTCTGGAGCCAATGTAGAGGAATTTTGCCTTCTAAGGAGAAAAGCCACCCAGCCTTAAAACTCCAGGGAAGGAAAGACCAATGCATGCTTACGTGGATGCAGTCATTGGANAGGGGGATGACAGGCGATCAATTCTGGAGCCAATGTAGAGGAATTTTGCCTTCTAAGGAGAAAAGCCACCCAGCCTTAAAACTCCAGGGAAGGAAAGACCAATGCATGCTTACGTGGATGCAGTCATTGGATTAACCTGTTCAAATTTAGTTTGCAACTGTTGCTAGGCACCATCAAATGAACCAAAGCTACAAATCTTTACTTTACCATTCCCCAGGCTACTCTCAGGAGCTTAAGCATAGATAAATGAAATGCCAAGGTCAAAGTGTGCTAATAAAGCAGAACTGCAAAAGAGTAAGCTAGAATTTCAGGCTTAGATAGAGCATTAATATCAAGCAGCTAGTAATAAATATTAAGTACCTACTAGGTCCAAGGGACTGTCGTAAGCATTTATAGGCATGAAGTAATTATCCTCATTCATTAGTCACAATAATAAAACTAATTAGTCCTATTATTGTTCCCATATCATAGATGAGACAACTGAGTCTTGGAGAAATTAACTGACTTGCCCACTCAGTGTTTCACAACCAATAAAAGCATAAAATGACAATTATTGTTCAGGTCTGTCTGACTCCAAACCTATGTTCTTAACCATTCTATCATATCACCACATTAAAGGTTCAACTCAACTTTCAGTCCCTTACCTTTTAAAAGGCTATCTCTTTGCAATGGATCTAATGTTTGTGAATATGTTATATTCCTAACTTTGGATGTGGTGATATTAGTAAGTGGAGCCTTTGGAAGCTAATTAGGTCATGAGGGTGAAGACTTCATGAAGCGGATTGATAGCTTGTATAGAAAGAACCCAGAGAGCTCCCTAACTCTCTCGCTGTCCAGCGAGGATTCAATGAGAAGATGGCAGTCTGCTACCCAAAGAAGACTCTTTGCAGAACTCATACATGATGGCATCCTCATTCTTGGACTTCCAGCCTCCAGAATTGTGAAAAGTAATCTTCTGTTTATAAGCTACGCAACTCTATAGTGCTTTGTTATGACAGCCTAGACTGACTAACACGCTCTCCTTATAGATATCAAGCGCAAACCCCTTACGGTGCCAACTCTCCTTCCTTTGGATGTATCTATAAGAGCATCTGTCATTCTCTCCTTCATTCAATCCAAAGCTGGCCTTTCATCTACTCCCTGATGCAATGACATGAGAAATCATGGAAGTCAACTTGATCTAGTTGTCATCACAGCTTTCAATGACTTACAAGTTACTCATAATGAGAAAAGACTTAGAGACAACTGAACTGAATAAAGAGTTATACAAGAAGCCTATACAAATTAAAATCTGAGGATCTCAAATAAATAGAGGGGAATGTGTGTTAAAAGGATTTATTTAGTTGAAAAGAGAAAGTGGTGCCTTCTATAGATCCATGCCATGGAAAACTATAGGACTGGAACCTAATTATTAGCTGAGGATAGATGACAATGGAGATGGAGAATATGATGTTTAGAATGGGTCCTTCAAACCAGGCTGCCTAGAAGGAGCTTCACAGAAAAGATATCTGACAGAGAAAGAAGCAAAGAGGACCTGCAAACAAATAAGCACTCTTCTCTTTCAGAACCTATGAGCTTGGATTTAAGAATAAAAGTCTTCACCAGTACATTTCTCTTTACTCACTAATATTGCCAGAACTTTTTTATTTTAATTTTCTCCATCTTTCTGGTTAACTTGACACTTGAATTTCTAGCAAGTCTCATTTGTGAAGCCTGTTTCAAAATCTCTGTCCTTCCATATCTGGAGTTAAGTAAAAGGAGTTTTCTATCAACAATATGAGGTGTTAGATGCTTCAGTTGGTTCTGAAGGGCTCTGTGACATCTCCTTCTCAACTTTAATTTGAAAGGATAGATTCTTTTCCTAGTTTCACTGAATCTGCCCTGATGAAAAACAGAAAAAATGAGCTCTCAAGATCTTTTGATTTTTATAAATGTAAGTAGTCATCCAAGTTCAATAGTTTTTTATTCTGAGTCTTGAAAATAATTTTCCAGTGAACATCCGGCCTCTGCAGCTTTCATTAATGCTCTCTGCCCTTACATATACCCTTTCTATTAACTCTCTAAATTAAGGAAAGGGGAACAACTATGTCTTTCTAAACTGTCTCCCTCCCTTTTCCTTCACCACCATTTTTAAAATCACTACTCTATGGAACCACTTTTAAGAATAAGTTTCAATGATTTATTAAGTAACTTTTGGATGTTACTCTTAATCCACATACATGTATCTTTTGTTAACCACTGAGAGGGGGGTGGTTTTGACAAAATGAATGACTGCAATCTCTCATCAGATTAAGTCAATTTGAAACTTGGCCAGTGATGGAATTTTGTTAAGTTAAACAATGTAGTTCCAATAAAAATTTTGATCATACATTTCAAGAGATGGCAACCATTGATTAAATTATAAATCACCATCTCAATGACATACACTTACATGAGACAATCTTATTTATATATCAGGAAAGGGTCATTGTATTTATGATATACCCTTGAGTAATAATTCTCCTTGGAATTAGATGGATGCTAAATGAGCTCTAATTTATTCATTTTCAGACACAATCACATTTGGTTTAGAGTCATGTATACACTTTTGCAGTGAATGAACATTAAAAAATAATGAGAGCAAACTGATTGGTTCTTATTAGTTATGTGAGGCAATGCTGTGGTTTATGAGGGAATTTCTAAGATAGCTAAACAGTTGGCTATATTTATTTTCTTGATAATTGTCCTACATAGACTGATGTTTGCTATCTATTCACTTATTTCTTTCCTTTTATGCTTTTAATAAAACAAATTTCAAAAACTTGCCTCAATCCTAAAAGATAAGACTATAGGAGAAAGAACAAAAGAAACTATTAAAATGCAGAAATTATTGATTTAAGATACCAGATTAAAATAATTAAATTGCTCCCACCTGACTATATAATAAGTAAGCTACTCTCTGCATTCAAAGTGAAATAAAGGATTATAGCAAATTTATTTGCATAAGAAAAGCCAAAAATGTCACTTTTACCTAAAATATTCCAGGTATTAATGGTAAGATGTTACTATATTGAATTATGCAAATAATTAAAGTCTGTCATTTATAATGAATATCGAAATTGTCTTCCAGTTCCACAGCTCCGTGACATTATTTGAAAACAGACATTGAGTGTTTTCAAGAAGGAAAACATGATAGTCCCTGCTGCTGCTACTGCTAAGTCACTTCAGTCATGTCTGACTCTGTGTGACCCCATAGACGGCAGCCCACCAGGCTCCCTCATCCCTGGGATTCCCCAGGCAAGAACACTGGAGTGGGTTGCCATTTCCTTCTCCAATGCAAGAAAGTGAAAAATGACAGTGAAGTCACTCAGTCGTGTCCGACTCCTAGCGACCCCATGAACTGCAGCCTACCAGGCTCCTCCATCCATGGGATTTGCCAGGCAAGAGTACTGGAGTGGGGTGCCATTGCCTTCTCTGATGGTAGCCCCTAGTTGGTTAAATAAGAACATAAAAGTTAGTTTGTAAGATAAGACATTGTAACATTAGAAATAAGATTGTTAGCTACTAAAATATCTAGTTTAGTAAATTGGTTTCTAAGGTACTAGTTAAGAGCCAAGAAGATAATCCATTCATCTTTACTATGAATGAAATAGAAACTGTGTTGCTTGTTAAAATTATCCATGTAACTAATGACCTTTTTCCTAGGCTCTGTGACAAACGGACTTGAGGGTATCTCCTATCTTGACAAGAGGTACTTAGCCTGGGTTGGCACAAGCCATGGTCTTCTTTCTACATCTAATTCTTCTACCNATATGTTATATTCCTAACTTTGGATGTGGTGATATTAGGAAGTGGAGCCTTTGGAAGCTAATTAGGTCATGAGGGTGAAGACTTCATGAAGCGGATTGATAGCCTGTATAGAAAGAACCCAGAGAGCTCCCTAACTCTCTCGCTGTCCAGCGAGGATTCAATGAGAAGATGGCAGTCTGCTACCCAAAGAAGACTCTTTGCAGAACTCATACATGCTGGCATCCTCATTCTTGGACTTCCAGCCTCCAGAATTGTGAAAAGTAATCTTCTGTTTATAAGCTACGCAACTCTATAGTGCTTTGTTATGGCAGCCTAGACTGACTAACACGCTCTCCTTATAGATATCAAGCGCAAACGGTGCCAACTCTCCTTCCTTTGGATGTATCTATAAGAGCATCTGTCATTCTCTCCTTCATTCAATCCAAAGCTGGCCTTTCATCTACTCCCTGATGCAATGACATGAGAAATCATGGAAGTCAACTTGATCTAGTTGTCATCACAGCTTTCAATGACTTACAAGTTACTCATAATGAGAAAAGACTTAGAGACAACTGAACTGAATAAAGAGCTATACAAGAAGCCTATACAAATTAAAATCTGAGGATCTCAAATAAATAGAGGGGAATGTGTGTTAAAAGGATTTATTTAGTTGAAAAGAGAAAGTGGTGCCTTCTATAGATCCATGCCATGGAAAACTATAGGACTGGAACCTAATTATTAGCTGAGGATAGATGACAATGGAGATGGAGAATATGATGTTTAGAATGGGTCCTTCAAACCAGGCTGCCTAGAAGGAGCTTCACAGAAAAGATATCTGACAGAGAAAGAAGCAAAGAGGACCTGCAAACAAATAAGCACTCTTCTCTTTCAGAACCTATGAGCTTGGATTTAAGAATAAAAGTCTTCACCAGTACATTTCTCTTTACTCACTAATATTGCCAGAACTTTTTTATTTTAATTTTCTCCATCTTTCTGGTTAACTTGACACTTGAATTTCTAGCAAGTCTCATTTGTGAAGCCTGTTTCAAAATCTCTGTCCTTCCATATCTGGAGTTAAGTAAAAGGAGTTTTCTATCAACAATATGAGGTGTTAGATGCTTCAGTTGGTTCTGAAGGGCTCTGTGACATCTCCTTCTCAACTTTAATTTGAAAGGATAGATTCTTTTCCTAGTTTCACTGAATCTGCCCTGATGAAAAACAGAAAAAATGAGCTCTCAAGATCTTTTGATTTTTATAAATGTAAGTAGTCATCCAAGTTCAATAGTTTTTTATTCTGAGTCTTGAAAATAATTTTCCAGTGAACATCCGGCCTCTGCAGCTTTCATTAATGCTCTCTGCCCTTACATATACCCTTTCTATTAACTCTCTAAATTAAGGAAAGGGGAACAACTATGTCTTTCTAAACTGTCTCCCTTCCTTTTCCTTCACCACCATTTTTAAAATCACTACTCTATGGAACCACTTTTAAGAATAAGTTTCAATGATTTATTAAGTAACTTTTGGATGTTACTCTTAATCCACATACATGTATCTTTTGTTAACCACTGAGAGGGGGGTGGTTTTGACAAAATGAATGACTGCAATCTCTCATCAGATTAAGTCAATTTGAAACTTGGCCAGTGATGGAATTTTGTTAAGTTAAACAATGTAGTTCCAATAAAAATTTTGATCATACATTTCAAGAGATGGCAACCATTGATTAAATTATAAATCACCATCTCAATGACATACACTTACATGAGACAATCTTATTTATATATCAGGAAAGGGTCATTGTATTTATGATATACCCTTGAGTAATAATTCTCCTTGGAATTAGATGGATGCTAAATGAGCTCTAATTTATTCATTTTCAGACACAATCACATTTGGTTTAGAGTCATGTATACACTTTTGCAGTGAATGAACATTAAAAAATAATGAGAGCAAACTGATTGGTTCTTATTAGTTATGTGAGGCAATGCTGTGGTTTATGAGGGAATTTCTAAGATAGCTAAACAGTTGGCTATATTTATTTTCTTGATAATTGTCCTACATAGACTGATGTTTGCTATCTATTCACTTATTTCTTTCCTTTTATGCTTTTAATAAAACAAATTTCAAAAACTTGCCTCAATCCTAAAAGATAAGACTATAGGAGAAAGAACAAAAGAAACTATTAAAATGCAGAAATTATTGATTTAAGATACCAGATTAAAATAATTAAATTGCTCCCACCTGACTATATAATAAGTAAGCTACTCTCTGCATTCAAAGTGAAATAAAGGATTATAGCAAATTTATTTGCATAAGAAAAGCCAAAAATGTCACTTTTACCTAAAATATTCCAGGTATTAATGGTAAGATGTTACTATATTGAATTATGCAAATAATTAAAGTCTGTCATTTATAATGAATATCGAAATTGTCTTCCAGTTCCACAGCTCCGTGACATTATTTGAAAACAGACATTGAGTGTTTTCAAGAAGGAAAACATGATAGTCCCTGCTGCTGCTACTGCTAAGTCACTTCAGTCATGTCTGACTCTGTGTGACCCCATAGACGGCAGCCCACCAGGCTCCCTCATCCCTGGGATTCCCCAGGCAAGAACACTGGAGTGGGTTGCCATTTCCTTCTCCAATGCAAGAAAGTGAAAAATGACAGTGAAGTCACTCAGTCGTGTCCGACTCCTAGCGACCCCATGAACTGCAGCCTACCAGGCTCCTCCATCCATGGGATTTGCCAGGCAAGAGTACTGGAGTGGGGTGCCATTGCCTTCTCTGATGGTAGCCCCTAGTTGGTTAAATAAGAACATAAAAGTTAGTTTGTAAGATAAGACATTGTAACATTAGAAATAAGATTGTTAGCTACTAAAATATCTAGTTTAGTAAATTGGTTTCTAAGGTACTAGTTAAGAGCCAAGAAGATAATCCATTCATCTTTACTATGAATGAAATAGAAACTGTGTTGCTTGTTAAAATTATCCATGTAACTAATGACCTTTTTCCTAGGCTCTGTGACAAACGGACTTGAGGGTATCTCCTATCTTGACAAGAGGTACTTAGCCTGGGTTGGCACAAGCCATGGTCTTCTTTCTACATCTAATTCTTCTACCCCTGCTGGTCTCCTGGCTCCTGTCACTGTACTTTGGACTATTACCATTATTCATGTCTTACAGAAAAGAGCTCTGTCTTCAACCTCTTGGTCTCCTCCACCTTGATTACCTAACTCAGTAGATAGGAGCCACCACATGTTATTTGTTAAATATTTATTATCTTTGAGCAGCAGCTCCAAAGTACTAACAGAACTTTTTGTACTGACCATCATCTAGATACACGCTTCATAATATCTACAGCAGGGCTAGCCAACAGTTTCATTTGGCACACTTTCTTTTCCCAGTTGGCAATGAGAAAAGCTGTTTTTAAATATTTATACCTGACTTCAATCAGCTATTCTTGAGAGATTTTTCATACTCATTGAAAAACACAGTGTCCTAATGCCGAAAACTGTTCAAAGGTATTTATCAGAATTCATGAACCAGCATTTGCATGACTTTGAGGTGTTAGATGATCAGGCCACAGAATGCTTATTTAATGATCCTTAACAACTAAAATTGTAACTAATGGGAGTTTAAATAGGTAGGCTAGTGATTATATACCTCATTGCGCTGATAACACATTGATCTCACCATGTAAAAAAGTTTGGGTTTGAATCCTGGAGCTTCTAGAAAGGTCAGGAGATAAACAAAGTCATTCACAATTCCAAACACTCACACAGGTGGACCTGAATGAACAAAATAGGAGAAAATAATGATTGTCTCCTCCTCTCATAGAAGAGGGGACCCATATCAAAACAAAACAGAGGTAGACAAAAGATTATGGAAAGTTTTAGAGGTCTGAACAGAGTCTATTAGCAGTTCTTCATATCACACAGTAAACAAGCTGCCCTGAATCCTGCCAGTGGCAAAGGAATTTTGCAGAAGGTCAGGGGCATGTATAGGCATTGAGAGATGCCTTAACTAGATCCCACACTTAGAGGCATCATATAATCTAACTCTGAAGCATTATTTCATAAAAAATGATATGTTGAGGGAGAATCACATTCCTAATGAAGGAATCCTGACGAATGGAATGATTTTTCTTAAAGAAGTTTCCAACCATGGGAACATAAGAAAATTACACTGCAAACAGGTTAAAGCTCTCAATACTTTTAGTCTTGAAACACAATCAATGGTTTCCAAAGCACAATGTCTATTTTTAAAACTTGATTTTATTTTATAATGTGTTTCATAGCTAATGAAGAAACACCATTACGAAATATAGTTCATTATACTATGGCACATACATTAAAAGTGTAGATAGGTTTGATTACATATAAGTATATGTGTGTGTGTGTATATATATATATATATATATATACACATAAACTTTTTATTAACTTTCTCATGTTTTACTATCTCATCACTTTAATACCAACATCAACATCTTTAGCATTATTCATAATGAGAGGCTTACAGCACTTCTATGAAATGAACAGAGGGACTTCCAGACAAGCTTGCTGTAACTTGAGGCGCCACTCTATTCTGACATTTCCCACTGCGCAAGGAACTCCAGTCATTAAATTCCTCCCATTCTACATATGCAGTGCCCTACTAAGCTGGCCCACTTGTAGACAGCATAGAAAGGTACCAGGAGGAGTCACTCTATGGGACCTTTGTGCAATCTCTTATGTACCATACTCCTGCCTCATTCCCCACCAACGCCCAGCATCATCCCTGCACTACTCTCAAGACATCCTCAGAGGGAAAGGAGCAGATGTAGCAGCATTTCTCAAGTGCTTGCTTTCTACAATGAACACTTTCTAATCCAACCAAAATCTGTGTAGGCACTTTTGTATATGATTCCAAACTGCTTGTTCTTTTAGTATTTCTCTTTCTCCCCAAGGAACAAGAGTTGTTTGGGCCTAAGAGTTGACCAGATGGACCACAAAATGGTTTGCTGATACTATTTGTGCAATGAATGGAAGGGATGATCTCAGAACTCGCCTTATTCTCAAAGGAACCAGACCTCCATCTGTTGGGAATGGCCAAATTCAATTCTAGCAGTCCAGTGGAGATACTAAATTCAGTCAGTTACTTAGAGGACTTCCTGGTCTGTGCCAGTTTTTAACTAGTTTCCAGCTTTAGGTCATGATTTACAGCCCACATTCACAAAGCAGTTAAGGTCACAATAGGAAACATGTGACACAAGTGTCCAAGTAAGGATAACACATCTGTCTCTTAGAGAAGAAAAGGAAAAGAGGAGCATGATAGAAAAAGCAAAAGCTCCAGTGGCAAATCAAGGGCAGAGCTGGGAGGAGGACTCACGCTTTCTAGTTCTCACCTATGACAATGTCGAGCACTCACACAAAAGGAA
This sequence comes from Raphicerus campestris, assembly GCA_006410735.1. Classification (NCBI taxonomy): domain Eukaryota; kingdom Metazoa; phylum Chordata; class Mammalia; order Artiodactyla; family Bovidae; genus Raphicerus; species Raphicerus campestris. The sequence goes on along the minus strand of SJYW01016377.1, from coordinate 117,666 downwards.
AGTTGTATTGCTTATGACAGCAGCCCAGTCAAGGACGAGAACGAGGACCAATAGCTTATGTTTTCACCATTGCCAACACCCTTCCCACCATTGTTTTGAACAATATCCTTTGGTGTTAACTCCTTAAAAGCCACCCGTCAGTTTCCGTGGAGGTGACTGTCTATTATCCTCTGCAAAAAAAGTCCCTGCACAGTCTGTCTGGAATTAAAAAGGAGCAGTGGATCCCGCCAGAATCTCGATTGTCCAAGTTGTCATTGAGAAGAGACAGCAGTGGACTCAGGGCCCCTCCAGCTCATTTGAAAGCGAATCTTTGTCTTGGCTGATGACCAGGTGAAGGTAGAAAAAAAGACCAGTTGGAATACACACTCAAGGGAGGCTTAAAATCCACAGTAAAAGAGGCTGCTTCCCTGACAGCTGGGATTTCTCCACTTCAGTAACTAGGGTGGAGTACTTAGTGTTTTTCCTCACTTCTCAAATTTACAGGAGCATGCTGGAAAGGCAGAAAATAAGACTTTGAGGGGAGCTGCTCTCTGGTTTTGCTCAATACAGATCCTCTTGTGAAATGGAGGCAGGCGGAGAGTAATTCTTCTAGCTGGAGTTAACACTGCCATGACTCACAATCCTAATGAGAATGGAGTCAGCACAGCAGGGTAGAGACGACCTAGACACAGAGGGGGACAGAAAAAGGAACACTTTTCCCCAAGCCTACCTGAGCTGCGGAGAACTTACTTTCATGCCCCTCTGAGCAGAAACACAGACTTTCTTCACTTAACAGTTCCGTTTGACTACTAACTAGGGCAACTCATCTGTAGATCTAGTGCCCCTCATTCAGATGGAAGTGTGTCTCTCCAGGAAAGAAGATACAGGACACAGTTAAAGAGTACAGATTCTAGAGCCAAGCTGTCTGGTCCATCACTTCAGGTCCAGAATCCCTGGCACATTCCTCCATCTCTGTACCCACCACCACATAGGACTCTCCTGAGGCACAAATGAATTGATATGTGCAAAGAGCTAATAGCTGTGACTTCGTGCCTCTCTCGCCTCTGTCCCTATTACCAGCGGGAAAAATGTCTGAATTAAAAGAGGCCTTCAACATAATTTTCATACAATTCTATTCACACTTATCGTGAACTTATTGCAATTGAAATTCTAGAAATTAGTGGCTTCAGAGTCTGACAGTCTGGGTTCAAATCCTGACTCAGCTATTCACTATACATAATTTTTATAAGTTTCAGTTCTTTTTCTCATGTAAAATAGGGATAATAATGTCTAACTCTTCACTGTATGTGTTAAATGAAATATCAGCTATTGCATATTCTCCCTAAACTTTAGAAACTATGAGAGAAACTGCAATAGAGAAGCCCATTTCCACATCCTCAGAGTTGAAAACAATTTCTAAGATGACAGGGAAACTAATAAGAAGACGACATTCCTGCTCATGATCTCTTCTGCCACTTGAACAATTGTTTCTAAATGAGTTGTCACAGGTGCATTAAAAAAAAATAAAAGGAGAACTCTGTGCAGTGTCTGAATCTTAGAATTTACTAAGAGCTGCTGGTTATCAGATGGGGGCTACTGGACATATCCCACAGCAAATAAATTCAGACTCCATATCATACATACATGTCATACCCTTGTTCTCTGACTTCCTTGTTTGTTTGGATTTTGGCTTCTTGATTGGTTGGTTTTCACTTGACTGGGTCTCTCCTGACCCTCTTGCCCTCATCCAGATTTCAGTTTCACATCCCATAGTTGATGACTCTTCCAGATTGCCTTCCAAACACCAGATTCTGCAGTAACTCCCCTCTGTGATTCCCAAACTTGCCTAATCTAATCCACCATACGCTAAACATACAAATGCCTTCCCAAGCAACAACATCCCTCTTCTTCGGAAAAAAATTATCATTACAGAGAATTTTTAGTAAAATGTTTGTCACACATTAAACCCTTACTCTATGGTAGCCTTATAGAAAATGGTAAGGTTGGATAAAGAAAGCTGAATAGTCTACTGCCCACAAAAAAGTCCCAGCTAGTAAGACACAGTATATTATCTCCATAGTTAAAAGTTCATGAAATGATGCACCCATGTAGATGAAGAGATAGCCATGTGTGCCAAGTAATCCTTTTTAATTCTTTTGATACCATATGCCATTCTGTCTTGGCAGAAGGAGAGGGAATAAAAGAAGCAAAATGTTCTGCATGTTTCCAGAGCATATCTTTCATTCTCAGTTGAGGTGAACTATCTTCCAAAATATGTAATAGAAAGTGCACATAGGCTTTAACTTGACTGTTCATAATATACAGTATAATTAATACTATTCTCTTCTTAAGCTCCCTTATGAAAGGAATACAGTATGTTTGCAAACAATCTCCTGTCCTTCTTCAAGTCACTGCTGTTATATATGCATTCATTATTCGAATCTAAAATAAAGTTGGCAAAATCTGTTCACAAATGCATTTACTCAAAAATTTAGGTAAAAATTGGCTCCCTTTGGTTTAATCCTTCAGCAAACACTTATCCAGATGCACTTACTCCACCCTGTCACAGGAAGNGAAAAAAATTATCATTACAGAGAATTTTTAGTAAAATGTTTGTCACACATTAAACCCTTACTCTATGGTAGCCTTATAGAAAATGGTAAGGTTGGATAAAGAAAGCTGAATAGTCTACTGCCCACAAAAAAGTCCCAGCTAGTAAGACACAGTATATTATCTCCATAGTTAAAAGTTCATGAAATGATGCACCCATGTAGATGAAGAGATAGCCATGTGTGCCAAGTAATCCTTTTTAATTCTTTTGATACCATATGCCATTCTGTCTTGGCAGAAGGAGAGGGAATAAAAGAAGCAAAATGTTCTGCATGTTTCCAGAGCATATCTTTCATTCTCAGTTGAGGTGAACTATCTTCCAAAATATGTAATAGAAAGTGCACATAGGCTTTAACTTGACTGTTCATAATATACAGTATAATTAATACTATTCTCTTCTTAAGCTCCCTTATGAAAGGAATACAGTATGTTTGCAAACAATCTCCTGTCCTTCTTCAAGTCACTGCTGTTATATATGCATTCATTATTCGAATCTAAAATAAAGTTGGCAAAATCTGTTCACAAATGCATTTACTCAAAAATTTAGGTAAAAATTGGCTCCCTTTGGTTTAATCCTTCAGCAAACACTTATCCAGATGCACTTACTCCACCCTGTCACAGGAAGGAACTAGTAATTGTTTCTGTGAACTGATATGCTCTTATAATTAAGGCTTTGGGGATGTGGGTAAAAAGCTGCTTGGTGTATTTAATTAAAGTTAGTAGGAAATTTAAAACCAAGCAAGCATTGTCAGTAGTACTTAGCATTTAACACAAAGAAACCCAGGTGCTTTGAGATGCACACTAGAGGAAAGGAGAGACTTGCTATATTCAGAAAGAAACATCATGTACTCAGTTTTCCAATTTCTTTTTTAAAAACCTATAGACTCTTGGATTCTGAGTAACTAGAACTATAATTCTGTAAGTCAATAGACTAATCAACCAAACTGGAATTGTCTGAGTACCTACCATGGGCTCGATCCTAACCTTAGATTCGTTGTTTTATGTTGAAAGTAAAGAGAAATTAAAGAAATACAAGAAGTTATTTCTTGTCTGGGACATGACACTAAAGAAGAAAAAATAGGCAAGTGAAAGTAAAAGTATTAAAATTAAGCACTATAATGTGCTACTAACCTCAAAGTACAAGAAGAATTCAGAAGGAACAACAAAATTAAGAATAGAGTCATCAAGAAAAGACTCATCAGTCAGCATATTGCAAGGCTTCAAGAATGACAGCCAAGTTGAAGGGGCCCCAAAGGCCAAATTTTGGACACTTTGAGCAAAATAATAATAATATTTTTAAACCCATAGATAAAAATAGAAATTTATGAGTCCATGCTGCTATAAATAATGTTTAAAAATGGATAAGAGAGAAACCAAATTTTTCATGGCCGATTGTATCTCATCATTCTGCAACATCACAGTAGTACTTGCTGGAAGCAAGAATCATTTTGGATCCTAAAATTAGCCGACAAAAGGGTAAGGAGCAGCAAGATATTTGCATAATTGCAAAGTAACTCCCCTCAAAGTAGAAAAGATACAAAAAGAAAAAGAGTAACTCATTGAACTGGATAAAATCCCTTCCAGAAATTCACATCCTACCTGACCTCAGAAGGCAGTCTTACTTTGGATCAGTACAGATGCAATTGGTGAAATTAAAATGCAGTTACCCTAGAGTAGGGTAGATCCTTAATCTAATTTGACTGGTATTTTCAAAGAAGAGAAAGATCCAGAGACAGACACAAGAATGCCACATGTTCATCAAGGCAGAGATTGGATTTACATTGACAAAAGCCAAAAAATGCTGGGGCTATCAGGATTTAGAAAAGCAAGGAAGAATCCTCCCCNAATGCAGTTACCCTAGAGTAGGGTAGATCCTTAATCTAATTTGACTGGTATTTTCAAAGAAGAGAAAGATCCAGAGACAGACACAAGAATGCCACATGTTCATCAAGGCAGAGATTGGATTTACATTGACAAAAGCCAAAAAATGCTGGGGCTATCAGGATTTAGAAAAGCAAGGAAGAATCCTCCCCACCAAGAGGCTTCCATGGGAGAATATCCCTAAGATAACNGGCCTCAAAGGCCAAATTTTGGACACTTTGAGCAAAAGAAATAATAATAGTTTTTAACCCATAGATAAAAATAGAAACTTATGAGTCCATGCTGCTATAAATAATGTTTAAAAATGGATAAGAGAGAAACCAAATTTTTCATGGCCGATTGTATCTCATTCTGCAACATCACAGTAGTACTTGCTGGAAGCAAGAATCATTTTGGATCCTAAAATTAGCCGATAAAAGGGTAAGGAGCAGCAAGATATTTGCATAATTGCAAAGTAACTCCCCTCAAAGTAGCAAAGATACCAAAAGAAAAAGAGTAACTCCATTGAACTGGATAAAATCCCTTCCAGAAATTCACATCCTACCTGACCTCAGAAGGCAGTCTTACTTTGGATCAGTACGGATGCAATTAGTGAAATTAAAATGCAGTTACCCTAGAGTAGGGTAGATCCTTAATCTAATTTGACTGGTATTTTCAAAAAAGAGAAAGATCCAGAGACAGACACAAGAATGCCACATGTTCATCAAGGCAGAGATTGGATTTACACTGATAAAAGCCAAAAAATGCTGGGGCTATCAGGATTTAGAAAAGCAAGGAAGACTCCTCCCCACCAAGAGGCTTCCATGGGAGAATGTCCCTAAGATAACCTTCGCTCCAGATGACTAACCTCTAAAGCTTGAGAGAATAAATAAGCTCAGTTTGAAGGCACCCAGCCTATAGTACTGAATACTGTTAAGGCAGTCCGGGGAAACTAACGGTAACTTTAGAGAAGGAAAATGGCATCTACCACTTTCAGTGATTGAAATGAACATCACTAATAAAAAGACGTGTCAACAGCATGTATGTCCTGATACAATGTACTGAGAAGGGCAAAACTGCACTTTTGCAGTACTCTTGATAAAAATATATCATATTAATCTAACAAGAAGAAAATCAGAGGAACTGAAGTTGAGAAATGTACGAAATAATTGGCCAGTACCTTTTGAAAGCACCAAGGTAGTCAAACAGAAAAAGTAACAGAGAAGAGAAAACTGCCCCAGGTTGAAGGAGACTAAAGACTGTGACAACTGAATGGAACGTGGCATCTGGGATTCTGAGCTCTGGGGAAAAGCATAGTGCTGTCCAGTTCCCAGGTGGCTCGGTGGGAAAGGATTCACCTGCCAAGCAGAGGACACAGGTTTGATCCTTCGCTATGGTAGATTTCCCTGGAGAAGGAAATAGCTACCCACTCAAGTATTCTTGCCTTGGAAGCCACATGGACAATGGAGTCTGGAGGCCTACAGTCCACCGGGTCATAAAAGAGTCAGACATGACTTACCGACTAAACGACAATGACAAGGGATGACTTGCAAAATTTAAAGAATGTCTTTACATTAGTTTATGCTGTGCTTTAGATCTTTATACTATGGTGCCATAAGATGTTTTCATATGGAGAAGCTAGGGAAAGGTATTCAGGGATTCAGTGTATTTTTTTTTTTTCAGTTTATTCCAGTCAAAAAAGAATTTCAAAAGAAAACAATTGTGAATAAAATCCAAGGGCAAAAATGGCTGGGTCAGACAAGATGGATAAGGGAAGGGTTTCTTTGCCACTAAAGGACAGGTCTGAACACAGGCAGGAGAGTCCAGCTGACTGGCTTGTGCTGCAAGTAGCAGGAGGGTACCAGGGAGCCTGCATATTTGCTTCTGGAATAGGAAGACCATAGAGGAAACTCACACTGATACGGAATGGAACCTGCATAGGGTTTTGAGCCAAAGAGTGATGTGATGAAAGAATTGTTAAATAGCAATATGTCTGGCAGAAAAATGCAGGATTCTCCTCATCTAGACTCTTTGTGTCAAATGAATCTAATCCCCTTTAGGACAATAGCTGACTGAGGAGTTTTAAGGGAGAGCATGTCAATATTTCTGTCACTGTTCTAGGATGCTTTCTCTCTATGGTTCTATTTCCTCCTTTCTTAAATGCAGAAAGGAGGTTTGTGATGAGGGACAAAATACACATCAGAAATGTTATCAGAAAAGCATTAATAGGAAAATACATGTGACAAAACAGTACTTAGGAAACAAAAATAAAAAATCCAAATACAAAAATATTTAGGAAATAATGTAATATTTAGTGTTTCAGTTCAGTTCAGTCACTCAGTCATTTCTGACTCTTTGCAACCCCACAGACCACAGCACACCAGTCTTCCCTGTCCATCACCAACTCCTAGAGCTTACCCAAACTCATGTCCATTGAGTCAGTGATGCCATTCAACCATCTCATCCTCTGTCATCCCCTTCTCCTCCCACCTTCAATCTTTCCCAGAATCAGGGTCTTTTCCAATGAGTCAGTTCTTTGCAACAGGTAGCCAAAGTATTGGAGTTTCAGTTTCAGCATCAGTTCTTCCAATGAGTATTCAGGACTGATTTCCTTTAGGATGGACTGGTTGGATCTCCTTGCAGTCCAAGGGACTCTCAAGAGACTTCTCCAAAACCACAGTTCAAAAGCATCAATTCTTCCACACTCAGCTTTCTTTATAGTCCAAATTTCACATCCATACATGTGGAAAAAACATAGCTTTGACTAGATGGGCCTTTGTTGGCAAAATAGTATTTCTGCTTTTTATTATGCTGTCTAGGTTGGCCATAGCTTTTCTCCCAAGGAGCAAGAGTCTTTTAATTTCATGGTTGCAGTCATCATCTGCAGTGATTTTGGAGCCCAAGAAAATAAAGTCAGCCAGTTTCCACTGTATTCCCATCTATTTGTCATGAAGTGATGGAACTGGATGCCGTGATCTTAGTTTTCAGAATGTTGAGTTTTAAGCCATCTTTGTCACTCTCCTCTTTCACTTTAATCAAGAGGCTCTTTAGTTCTTCTTCACTTTCTGCCATAAGGGTAGTTTCATCTGCATATCTGAGGTTATTGATATTTCTCCTGGCAATCTTGATTCCAGCTAGTGCTTCATCCAGCCTGGCATTTCTCATGATGTAATCTACATATAAGTTAAATAAGCAGGGTGACAGTATACAGCCTTGATGTACTCCTTTCACAATTTTGAACCAGTCTATTTTTCCATGCCCAGTTCTTACTGTTGCTTCCTGACCTGCATACAGACTTCTAAAGAGGCAGGTCAGGTGGTCTTGTATTCCCGTCTCTTGAAGAATTTTCCACAGTTTATTGTGATTCACAGAGTCAAAAGCTATGGCATAGTCAATAAAGCAGAAATAGATGTTTTTCTGGAACTCTCTCACTTTTTTGATGATCCATTGGATGTTGACAATTTGATCTCTGGTTCCTCTGCCTTTTCTAAAACCAGCTTGAACATCTGGAAATTCTCTGTTCATGTTCTGTTGAAGCCTGGCTTGGAGAATTTTGAGCATTACTTTGCTGGTGTGTGAGATGAGTGAAACTGTGCAGCAGTTGGAACATTCTTTGGCATTGCCTTTTTCTGGGATTGGAATGAAAATTAACTTTTTCCAGTCCTGTGGCCACTGCTGAGTTTTGTGATTTCACCCCTCCTACCATCTTGCTGGGGCTTCTCCTTTGTCCTTGGACATGGGGTATCTTTTATTGGTGAGATCCAACATTCTCCAGTTGACTGTTTTTCAGCAGTGAGTTGTAGTTTTGGCTTTCTTGCAGGAGAAAATGAGTGCACATCCTTCTACTCTGCCATCTTATGCCACTTTTAGTGTTTAGGAAGCAAAAATAAATATTCCTGGTATAAAAACAATAGAAACTGTGTGAGTTGAACCAAAGAACTTAGGGTGAGAGCAGTGGCACTGTAGGTAGGAAATATGACCGAAATTATTGCAGAATTAGTGGAACAAGAAGGAAAAATGCAAACCATTCTCTTTGTCTGTTTAGGGTTGGAGTGACTTTTTCTAGACTACATTTTAAGATCTAGGCCACAGAGTAAAGATAGGTATAAAAAACAACAAAGGATTGCAAAAGGCAAGTGACCAGGAATTGAGAGGTGTCAGGAATTCTGTAAGTAACAAAAGGTCCTAAAATAAAACAGTTTAAAAAGATTAGGGATGCTTGGGGATGGTGTACGGGATGAGTCGGGGAGATGGGGTGGGAAGGGAGGTGGGAGGGGGCTTCGGCATTGGGAGAGTGTGTACACCTGTGGCCGATTCATGTCAATGTAAGGCAAAACCAATACAGTACTGTAAAATAGAATAAATAAATTAATTAATTAAAAAAAAAAAAAAGATTAGGGAGAAAGGGGATTAAAAAGGGACACTACCATCATAGAACTTCCCTGGTAGCTCAGACGGTAAAGCGTCTGTCTACAGTGTGGGAGACCCGAGTTCAATCCCTGGGCTGGGAAGATCCCCTGGGGGAGGAAATTGCAGCCCACTCCAGTATTCTTGCCTGGAAAATCCCATGGACTGAGAAAGTCTGGTAGGCTACAGTCCATGGGCTTGCAAAGAGTCAGACACGACTGAGCGACTTCACTTCACTCACCATCATAGAAGCTCATTAATTTCAGCTCAAGTAGTGGAATTGGCAATCATTTACCATAGATTAGGTTCAAGTTTACCTTTGCACTATCTCAAAGAAATATTTTGTCAAGCAGATTCATATAACTAAATAAGGAACTATTTAAAAAGCAGTTGTGTAGAGCGAGGATGGCCTAAAAGGGAAAGCAACAATAATGTTACAGAGTGAGACTCACACTTGGCTGCTGACTTATTAAAAAGCTAAGCTTTCCCTCATTTTTAATGGTGTTTATGATGAAGCTTAAATCTCACTGTTTAAAATCTCAACTTTTTCCTCTTATTGTCTCTATTGTCAGTCCATAGAGAGCTCAAAGTCATAAAGCAATAAAACCTTTGTGAACCAGTTGCAACTTTTTTCTCTTGCCCATCTGCCTAGAGGGAGTCCACTTGGCCTAAGTTAACCACAGGCAACCGAACACGCCGCTATCCACAGGGATCTGTGGGGTGGTGGGAGGGTAGCCAAGGGCATGGGGATCTGTACTACAGAAGAGAGCCACTGTAAAACAACAACAACAACTCAAAGTTATACAAAAGGGTTATTTTGTTCTTTTCTTTCTTCAGTTCCTTAAATTAGAAAAACCCTTCCCTCCTTTCCCTTGAAATGAGCCATTGCCCACAGCCAGCCCTTTCAGGCACCCAGACTCCCCTGAGTCTTCCCACTTCATATACTTCCTTGGAGGAGAGAGTAGATCATTGCAGCTGGCCCAGTCTTATGTTCCTGGGCCCAGTTCCCTGGCAGTCCCCTCATGAGGGCTTGCACTGATGCATGAGAGTCCCTACAAATCCCAACAACCACCCCCTACACTCTACTCTTAAAGCTTCAGAACCTCAGGCAAGGACAACACATACAAGATCAAGATGCCTTAAAANTCCCTACAAATCCCAACAACCACCCCCTACACTCTACTCTTAAAGCTTCAGAACCTCAGGCAAGGACAACACATACAAAATCAAGATGCCTTAAAACAATGCCACTGTAGCCTCTAAGTCTGTAGTCTGTCTCATTTTCCCAAAGATCCCTAATCGGAAAAACTCTGGAGCTTGTTCAAAAATACAGTTGCTGCCCTGTGGGAGCTCTGACTCAGTTCTTTTCTTTCTGTTCCCTTAGGTGTACATGTTTGGAGTTCTTGGTGATAATGAAGGCTCAAGAGAAAGCTTAGGTTATTCTTGGCTTTTACTGTTACAAGGCAGCAGACTTGCTGACAAGGGTCCTTTGTAATTGGGTGTCCCTAGGAATTCCTTAAGTACCTAGTTGTATGAAGTGCATATTTTCCCTGCCTGAGTATAAATCTGAGGGATTCTGGAAGAAATAGATACTATCTCACACACACACACACACACACACACACACACACACTACACACACACAAGTAATCACTGGCCTCTAAACAGTGGTAAAGTTAACATCACATCCTACTCTCAAATTCCTAATAATCTCTGCAGCTCTCAGGAAAACTAGTAACTGGAATATTTAAGAGGTCAAAGGCAGCTGGATCCACTTGTAACCAATGATTAATTTTATCACCTGATGCCTCAGTTGGATGAGACATAAGACTTACACATTTTTTGAACATTAATATTGACAAATGTATTTCCCAGAAAATTTTTAGTTCCAAATGGTAGAAGTTCAACCCAAACTGGCTAAGTTGCAAGAGAAGAAGAGACATGTGGAGAGGAGTGGGCTGGAAATGGGGCAAAATGTATGATAAACCCACACCTTTGCTAGGAGAATGTCCTCTAAACTTCCAGATTTACATCTTCTTACCCAAGCAATCATGAAAACAAAAGAGTGTATCTTCACACAGTTCCAGCAAAAACTCTCAGGTTTAAATCTCCGGGGTAAATACATGTGTGCAAGCGCACACACACACACACGGGTAAACCGTACTACCACCAACAATAACAACCATCACTAACTGGCCTATCTGCTTCATGTGCCAATATCTAGAATATGAAGTGGATCACCTGCACCACGTGAATACGGAATGGGGGTGGAGTCACTCCCCAAAGGAAAATCAAGGTGGAATTACCTGAAGTAAGGGGAATGGTTACTGGAGATGCAAAAACTATGATCTCTTCCAACTCAGATTTCAAGATTCTGATCATCATAGCATACTTATGTCAGGGTTTTTTTTCCTCCCAAAACCACTATAAAATCCTATCTATAATAAACTACCTAGATCCATTTTTAAAAGTTTCTTCTGTAAGATACTTGTATGAAGCATTGTGATAAAGTAACACCAATTTTTACAGCCAAAAGTTGTAACAACATATGTGTAGAAGAATAAATGAATAGCCATTAGGGCCTAATAGCCATTTACTGAGGGCTCTTTTATATCAATTTGCATGACTTTGAGATTTTAGAAAACTATAGAATTCCAGTTCCTGCAATGTAACAGAGAACATAAACTGAAAACTCTTCTGCTAAAAACACTGTGACATACTAGATTAAGAAGATATACTGATATGCTTCTGTAAGGGCAGTGGGAGGGAACCTATTCCTCAGAAACAACTGTAATTAAAATTAGTGGAAAAGTTACTACAAAATATTAAAATAAAAAACATTCAAAGTCGTTGGACACTGTCCTAAGAGCGTGTAGCACATAGGAAGCTGGATTATGGCTATCAAAAGAGATCAACTCCTAAATCCTCAAAGCTGCAACTACTATAAGAAGGGTCCATCCAGATGTGACTATGTTAAAATTTAGAAAGATAGTAATGATGACCCTGTAGGTGAGTCAACAAAAGAGACACAGAGGTACAGAACGGACTTTTGGCCTCTGAGGGATAGGGAGAGGGTGGGATGATTTGGGAGAATGGCACTGAAACATGTATACTATCANAACTGCAACTGCTATAACAAGGGTCCATCCAGATGTGACTGTGTTAAAATAGGGAGTTTAACTGGATCATTCAAGTGGCCTTAAATTCAATCAAAAGTGTCCTTACAGAGTCAGAAGGATATTTAATGACAGAAGCAGAGAGGATAATATGACCATGGGCACAGAAATTAGTGATGAGGCCACAAGCCTAGGAAAGCTGGTAACTACCAGAAGTTGATGTGTTCTTCCTCAGAGACCTCAGGAAGCCTAAAACTGCTGACTCCTTGATTCCAGCCCAATGACAACTAATTTAGGACTTCNTATGTATGTATGTATATATACATATATATATAATGGATTATAACGTATGATACAAATAAAATAAAATAGTATACATTGATATAAACAAACAAAGGAAAATAAAACCAGAAGGCCAAGAAATGAATGTGGACGAATAGAGTTATAAAGTCACAGTTTGCAACCCTTATCATGATAATTGATTCAGGCAACAATCAGCAATGAACACTAAAACAAGTGGGTAAAATCTGATATTGTTGTTTAGTTGCTAAGTTGTGTCCAACTCTTTCACAACCACATGACCATAGCTGCTCTATCCATAGGATTTCCCAGGCAAGAATATTGGAGTAGGTCGCCATTTCTTTCTCCAGGGGCTCTTTCCGACCCAAGGATGGAACAAATACCTCTTGCATTGGCAGGTGGGTTCTTTACCACTAAGCCACCAGGGAAGCCCTAAAATTTAATTAGGCGCAGAGTATTTACATAGTCAAAAATCTCTCTCCTCAAATAACCTTTAAATTATAAAAGAAAACATTAATGTTTGAGTAGGGAAATCTGGTGTAAACTACCTTAACCAAGTGATCAAAGTTAAAAGGAAAAGTGATATCATGAGCCTTCTAATATAACACACTGAGGACACACTGTTCAGGCAGTAAATGCATAACTGGAGTTTAAATAGAAGAAAACTTTAGACAAATATGAACTGACAATCTATGAACTAATTTACATGTAGTTATCAAAAATGTCAATTTCATTGAGAACCAAATATAGCTGGGTAATTGCTTTAGGTTTAAGAAAATTAAAACGACAGGACAACAAAATGAAATGTATAGTCTTGAATTACATTCTGGACTATAAAAAAAAATTCCCTAAAGGACTCTAACTGTATAATTGGTGAAATCTGTTTACATCCTCTAGTCTGCATAAGAGTACTGCATTAAACTTTGATAAATTCTCTAATTTTAATCATTGTATTGAGGATATGTAAGAAACTATCCATGTGTTTAGTAAACAAAGACAAATATGTTCAAGACAGGTATGACATCTGCAACATACTATCAAATTGATTTGAAAAATATTTATACATAGAGAGAATATGATAAAGAATGTGGCTGAAGGTAACAACTGATGAATTTAGATAAATGATATATGAGAGTTTTTTTTTACTATTCTTAAATATTTAAGTATGAGTTATTTTAAAATAAAAAGATAATCAAAGACCAAAAAATCAATTTGGAAATATAAAACCTTACTAATCTAACTATCTAAATCTTAGAAATTGTCACCATCACTTAAAATAAGCTTAATGACATGAGGCAAACTTTCCCTGTGTAATATATATATGGGATGAACTATGAATGGTCAAAAATCTAGTTCAAAGAGTCAGATATAAAGTAGCCAAGTTTAGCTAGCACACTATTTCCTTTTATAAAAAATGTACCTTTGTTTCCACAAATACATAATAGGGCTTTGAATTAAATTGTCTTAAGACTAGTGGCTGTTTCGATCTTTTCAGCAAACTGGTAAATGTTTTCAAAATATTTTTTGTGTTAATCTCTTTTATTAAAATAGTGTCAATAATCTACCTGCAATTATTTTTCCTCTTCCAATAATATTGTGCTTTTGTTATTAAAATATTTTATTTATGGAGTAAAAATATTTGATGTCACTTGTCTCTTCATTTCTCAGAAATAAAACAGAAAAAAACAGTGGCACTCTCTCAGTTCATAAATGCAGTAAGTAGGCCAGCATGGTGACACAGGAGGCTCCCCAGACCTCACTGCATCATCACAGAGGACGAGCCTATAAGCCAGGCAGAGCCACGTCCCAAGCGTGCTCCCAGAGCATCTGGCTTTCCAGGCCCAGGTCACTGACTGGAGCGACACGGTGCCCACTTACACACAGCGCTGTTTTCTATTCATTGCCCTTGATTCTTGTTTTTATTTTCCCAACCCAATGTAAACCTCACTGAGTACTATAAATGCCTACCACCAACTCCTCTTCCCCATGAAGAACAGAAACAAAATATGGCCACCTGAGGTAAGCTTGGAAAGTATCTCGAATAAGGAATTTTACTTCTTAGTCCATATACACGCTAACCGTCTTTGAACAACTGGGTGGCGTGAAAAATAAACCAGAACTTTAACTTTTGTTATCCTAATATTAACAACCTCTTCAAATCCTGCAACAGCTAGAAACCTTAGAGATTATTCACATTGATTTTGTCACCAAGAAAAAATGACTTGGTTGCCTAACACCTTAGAAAGGAATCAGGTAGGATGGGATGGAAGTGAATGTAATGGATGATGACTGAAACAGGATGGAATTTATGTCCCAGGGAAGGACAAAAGGTGGCTGTTCTCAGTCATTTAAGCATGATAAAGTATATGATCTCAAGCTCTAAAGCATTTCTGTTAAATAATAAACCTTGGCATTGTGAAGAAGTACCCCTTCACCAGTATATCTCATATAATAAGAATTCACCTTCTAAAGCTTACATTCCGCAAACACAAAAAAATCTGTTTTAGAAAGGTTAATTTGGGGTTTGAGCTAACAGATAGTTTGGATTTTGTGGAAAGATATGGGTCAGAGAGGATGGTAATAATTTTAAAAGGCACTGTATAATAAAAATACAGTAAGTCTCCTACTGATGAACCTTCAAGTTGCAAACTCTCAAAGATTCAAATGCGTGCCTGCATATCCACTCCTGTAAGTTCAGGGGTCTGGCCTACACTGTCCCTTGTGTGCATCCCCTACAAGTGGTTGTGCTTCTGTGTACTTTACTGTTCACTACGGTACAGTATTATTTAAAGCCCAGGAGGTCCAGAAGCAAGTGCAAAAACAGTGATGTAGCTCATATTACTGTACTATTCAAGGTATTATACTGTAAGCTTAAAAATGTTTTATTTTTATGTAGTATTTGCATGAAAAGTATTATAAACCTATCACATACAATTCTGTATCAGTTCAGTTCAGTTGCTCAGTTGTGTCTGACTCTTTGTGACCCCATGGACTGCAGCACACCAGGCTCCTCTGTTTGGAGTCTGCTCAACTCACAGAACTTGCTCAAATTCAGGTTCATTGAGTCGGTGAGGCCATCCAGCCATCTCATCCTCTGTTGTCCCCTTCTCCTCCTGCCTTCATTCTTTCCCAGCATCAGGGTCTTTTCCAGTGAGTTGGCTCTTTGCATCAGATGGCCAAAGTATTGGAGTTTCAGCTTCAGCATCAGTCCTTCCAATGAATATTCAGGACTGATTTCCTTTAGGATGGACTGGTTGGATCTCCATGCAGTCCAAGAGACTCTCAAGAGTCTTCTC
The DNA here is from genome assembly GCA_006410735.1 of Raphicerus campestris. Taxonomy (NCBI): domain Eukaryota; kingdom Metazoa; phylum Chordata; class Mammalia; order Artiodactyla; family Bovidae; genus Raphicerus; species Raphicerus campestris. The sequence continues at coordinate 102,098 of SJYW01016377.1, read as the reverse complement.
CAACAACACAGTTCAAAAGCATCAATTCTTCTGCACTCAGCTTTCTTTATAGTCCAAATTTCACATCCATACATGACTACTGGAAAAACCATAGCTTTGACTAGATGGACCTTTGTTGGCAAAGTAATGTCTCTGCTTTTTAATATGCTATCTAGGTTGGTCATAGCTTTACTTCCAAGGAGCAGTATCTTTTAATTTTATCACTACCATCACCATCTGCAGTGATTTTGGAGCCCAAAACAATAAAGTCTCTCACTGTTTTTATTGTTTCTCCATATTTGCCATGAAATGATGGGACCAGATACCATAATTTTAGTTTCCTGAATGTTGAGTTTTAAGTCAACTTTTTCACTTTCCTCTTTCAGTTTCATAAGGCTCTTAAGTTCTTCTTCACTTTCTGCCGTAAGGGTGGTGTCATCTGCATATCTGAGGTTACTGATAATTCTCCTGGCAATCTTGATTCCAGTGGTGCTTCATCCAGCCTGGCATTTTGCATGATGCACTCTGCACATTAGTTAAATAAGCACTATATTATATAGCCTAACATACACTTATGTATGTATGTATATATATATATACACACACACACACACTATATATATAGGAGAAGGCAATGGCACCCCACTCCAGTACTCCTGCCTGGAAAATCGCATGGATGGAGGAGCCTGGAAGGCTGCAGTCCATGGGGTCACTGAGGGTCGGACACGACTGAGCGACTTAACTTTCACTTTTCTCTTTCATGCATTGGAGAAGGAAATGGCAACCCATCCCAGTGTTCTTGCCTGGAGAATCCCAGGGATGGGGGAGCCTGGTGGGCTGCCATCTATGTGGTCACACAGAGTCGGACACGACTGAAGTGACTTAGCAGCATACTATATATAGTAATATATATACTAATAAGTATATACGATATACTATATAACAGTATTGATCCTTTTGAACTGTGGTGTTGGAGAAGACTCTTGAGAGTCCCTTGGACTGCAAAGGAGATCAAACCAGTCCATTCTGAATAGATCAACCCTGGGATTTCTTTGGAAGGAATGATGCTAAACCTGAAACTCCAGTACTTTGGCCACCTCATGCGAAGAGTTGACTCATTGGAAAAGACTCTGATGCTGGGAGGGATTGGGGGCAGGAGGAGAAGGGGATGACAGAGGATGAGATGGCTGTATGGCATCACTGACTCGATGGACACGAGTCTGAGTGAACTCCAGGAGTTGGTGATGGACAGGGAGGCCTGGTGTGCTGTGATTCACGGGTTCACAAAGAGTCGGACACAACTGAGCGACTAAACTAAACTGAACTGATATAACAGTATTATATAGGCAATAGCATTAGCTAGATACCTAGGCTAACTCTGTTGGACTTACGAACAAACAGGACTTAACCAACAAAATGTACTTAATGAACATGCTATCTGAACAGAACTCAGTATGTAGGGGACTTGCTGTAGACCAAAAAAGAACAATGCTTTCATCCACGCAAGAAGGAAATACATTCAGGAAAAAAAATGGAAAAAGAGAGAAAGCAACAACAGCAGTCTGGAGTAGAAGTTTAAAGCAATGCCAAGGGCAGTTCTCAAACAACAAACACTTGCTGAGAGTCTGATGTCTACAAAAGAGCAGTTTTTATCCAATCTCACATGGCTACACCTGGAAGAGAGACAAGGGTAAGATTCCACAGAGATAGAAGACAACAAAAATGATGAATGAAGAGAACCAGACAGATACATAAGATTCATCACATCAGATTCAGGGGAAACTTTCTGAACTTATACATTGCCTGCTGCTGCTGCTGCATCACTTCAATCATGTCCAACTCTGTGCAACCCCATAGACGGCAGCCCACCAGGCTCCCCCATCCCTGGGATTCTCCAGGCAAGAACACTGGAGTGGGTTGCCATTTCCTTCTCCAATGCATGAAAGTGAAAAGTAAAAGTGAAGTCGCTCAGTAGTGTCCAACTCTTCGCGACCCCATGGACTGCAGCCCACTGGCTCCTCCATCCATGGGATTTTCCAGGCAAGAGTACTGGAGAGGGGTGCCATCGCCTTCTCCAATACATTGTCTACCTGGACATATTTCAATACCCATTCTCCCAACATTTAAATGCAGTGCTTTGATTCTCTAAATGGGTAACTATGGGTGTAATGCCAGTTCAGCTATTTCACATTCTAAAAGATGATGCTGTTTAAATAAATGCTGCACTCAATATGCAAGCAAATTTGGAAAACTCAGCAGTGGCCACAGGACTGGGAAAGGTCAGTTTTCATTCCAATCCCAAAGAAAAGCAATGCCAAAGAATGCTCAAACTACCGCACAATTGCACTCATCTCACACACTAGTAAGGTGATGCTCAAAATTCTCCAAGCCAGTCTTCAACAGTACGTGAACCATGAACTTCCAGATGCTCAAGCTGAATTTAGAAAAGGCAGAGGAACCAGAGATCAACATCCAATGGATCATCAAAAAGTGAGAGTTCCAGAAAAACATCTACTTCTGCTTTATTGACTACGCCCAAGCCTTTGACTGTGTGGATAACAACAAACTATGTAAAATTCTTCAAAGGATGGGACTATCAGACCACCTGACCTGCCTCCTGAGAAATCTGCAGGTCAAGAAGCAACAGTTAAAATTGGACATATAACAACAGACTGGTTCCAAATCAGGAAAGGAGTATGTCAAAGCTGTATATTGTCAGCCTGCTTATTTAACTTATAGGCAGAGTACATCATGAGAACTGCCAGGCTGGATGAAGCACAAGCTGGAATCAAGATTGCTGGGAGAAATATCAATAACCTCAGATTTACAGATAAAACCACCCTTATGGCAGAAAGTAAAGAAGAACTAAAGAGCCTCTTGATGAAAGTGAGAGAGGTGAGTGAAAAAGTTAGCTTAAAACTCAACATTTAGAAGGCTAAGATAATGGCATCTGGTCCCATCACTTCATGGCAAATAGATGGGGAAACAATGGAAGCAGTGACAGATTTTATTTTCGGGGGCTCAAAAATCACTGCAGATGGTGACTGCAGTTGTGAAATTAAAAGATGCTTGCTCCTTGGAAGAAAAGCTATGACTAACCTAGACAGCATATTAAAAAGCAAAGACATTACTTTGACAGCAAAGGTCTGTCTAGTCAAAGCTATTGTTTTTCCAGTAGTCAGTATGGATGAAAGAGTTGGACTTTAAAGAAAGCTGAGTGCAGAAGAATTGATGCTTTTGAACATCAATGTTGGAGAAGACTCTTGAGAGTCCCTTGGACTGCAAAGAGACCCAACCCAGTCCATCCTAAAGGAAATCAGCCCTGAATATTCACTGGAAGGAATGATGCTGAAGCTGTAACTCCAATATTTGGGCTACCTGATGTGAAAAATTAACTCACTGGAAAAGACCGTGATGCTGGGAAAGATTGAAGGCAGGAAGAGAAGGGGATTACAGAGGATGAGATGGTTGGATGGCATCACTGACTCGATGGGCATGAGTTTGAGTATGCTCCGGGAGTTAGTGATGGACAGGGAAGCCTGGTGTGCTGCAGTCCATGAGGTCTCAAAGAGTTGGACAGGACTGAGAGACTGAACTAAACTGAACCAAACTGAGAAGTGCAATGTGTTCAGCATCTCTGGTGAAGAAGTTAAAAGGTCATAGAAAGAGAAAGACTTCAATGTCATACCTAAGCCCTGATTTTAACATGAAACAAGAGGAAAAAGCTGGCATACCCCTGATATGAAATTCAAAATGCTTATATATGTACATCACTCTGTAGTATAAAAGTTTCACTAACAGGATGAGCCTCACAAAACCTCTTGAGTAGAGAAGGCAAATACCTACAGATTTTGAACTGTTTGCTTTCAACAAAGGAAGAACTTACATGACTTTACTCATGACTTTGTGGATTACTGAAGATTTTTTAGTAGGTTATCTGACACTAAATCAGAAAAACAAGTCCCTGATCACATGTATCATGGCTACACATACAAACTGGAGACAAACCCCCTAATCCCTCTTGTTTATTGCTCTTACTATCTTATTATTCATGACAGTCTATTGAACACTGACAATCTGAAGTGAAGTGAAGTATTAGTCACTCAGTTGTGTTCGACTCCTTTGCAACCCCATGGACAATAGCCCACCAGGCTCCTCTCTCCATGAACTTCTCCAGCAAGAATACTGGAGTGGGTTGCCATTTCCTCCTCCAGGGGATCTTCTCAACCCAGGTATCCAAACCAGGTCTCCTGCATTGCAGGCAGATTTCTTATCGTCTGAGCCAGCAGGGAAGTCATGAATTTGAAAGTTCCTAAAAAGTTACCATAAATTAAATCGTCATATTAAAGTTACCATAAATCTGAAAGTTACTATAAAGACAATCTGAAAGTTACTATAACAAGACCTTCATTTATCCTCCCATAATTCAGTAATTTAACTATCAGTGCTCTCCTTTACTTAAGAGAAAATGCAGAGTGTCTTATTCAAGTTCTTACTACTAATAATTATCTGTCTAATAATAGACTAGGTAGCTAGCCTATTTTAATCTAGGTAGCTTTGACTTCAAAGTTGGTATCCTTCATGACTATGTTATACTGTGGTTAACCAGTTCATTTCACTTTCAGCCCAATAAGGCTCATACCTTATATTGTCATTCATGACAATATAGGTAATTGTACTTTATAATTGGAAAGGTTTTACTATATCAGTATGCCTATAAAAACTGTGCTATTTTGATCAACTTTCAAGTTATACTAAACTAAGACCAGAAAGACCACAGTCATAAAGCCACAGAACTACGGTCAATCCTGAAAAAATACTCAGACGATGCCTGGCTCCTATCATCTCTGTATTCACCATTATTCACTATTTTTACTGCAATCAGTACTTGGTACTCTACGTGCCCAGTCAAAAGGCAGGCCAAAAGAACTCTCAGGGTGGTTTATGCCCCTAGGAGCAGCCCTTAGCAAATAAGACAGGACTTTATGTCTAAATATTCATTTTCCTCATAGCTAGTGTGAGAGATCTCTGGGGCATGGTCTAGGCAGTGCCTCTAGGGACCCAGTGGGAACAAGCTCCAGTTGCCCATAACATAGCCTGCCCATCAGTGATCCTTGAATTGGTTGTCTTTTTTTTTTCACTTCCTACTGCCCTTTCTAGGGATCACTTCTCTCTGAAAAAATACTTGGGTTTCATTGTTCCATAACATGAAGTCATCAATTTAGGAATTAGACATGGTTTTACACATTAAGAAGAGGCAGTAACTGCATTTTCATATTCCACAGAAATATATTATTTGCCCTTCTTCTCCTATAGTAAATATATCCTCCAAAGATAACGAAGTAAACTAGANTGAAGTCATCAATTTAGGAATTAGACATGGTTTTACACATTAAGAAGAGGTAGTAACTGCATTTTCATATTCCACAGAAATATATTATTTGCCCTTCTTCTCCTATAGTAAATATATCCTCCAAAGATAACGAAGTAAACTAGATTGTCACTTATTATTGTAAATCAACATCATGGGCTGCATTGTCTCTCCTCACTCCTCTCCCAACAGCAAAATTCCTACATTGAAGTCCTAAGTACCTCAGACGGTGACCATATTTGGAGATAGGATCTTTAAAGAGGATAAGCAACTTAAAATGAAGTCATTTTGGTGGGTCCTAGATAGTATATTCAAAAGCAGAGACATTACTTTGCCANTGGCAATTTGAACTCTGGTTCCTCTGCCTTTTCTAAAACCAGCATGGACATCAGGGAGTTCACGGTTCACATATTGCTGAAGCCTGGCTTGGAGAATTTAGAGCATTACTTTATTAGCATGTGAGATGAGTGCAGTCGTGCAGTAGTTTGAGCATTCTTTGGCATTGCCTTTCTTTGGAATCAGAAGGAAAACTAGGCTCCAGATGAAATCAATAGTTCCTACAGAGAGCAGTGCTGCAAGTATGTCCCAGACATTACAGCTTCAGGATGCCTAGCCCTACACCAGGCACCAAGGACACACAGACTTTGTCTTCTAAGATCGGAGCAATACAGTATGAGGAAACAGAGATTCAACAGTCTCTTAGCCCTAGAGTCCTTACCATTAGCATCTATGGTTTATGAAAGCAGAAACTGTTGCACTCCCAAAACTTACACAGTGCCTGACATATAGCAAATGCTTTATAACTACATATTGTTTGAATGAATGAATAATAGATGNAGTCCTTACCATTAGCATCTATGGTTTATGAAAGCAGGAACTGTTGCACTCCCAAAACTTACACAGTGCCTGACATATAGCAAATGCTTTATAACTACATATTGTTTGAATGAATGAATAACAGATGAGTGAATGAATAAATGGATGAATCTAAAACTACATGCTACCAAAAGATAGATGAGGAAGCTTATTACCTAGAAGGAAAGCGTGAAACCCAAAGGAATGAATCATGCATTTGACAGGTCCTGTGACACGGACACCCTTTACTCCAAGGTTCAAGAGGCTGTCCTAGACCACACCCTCACTTTCGGGCTTGTGTAGCATCATCTGTCCTCTTTCCTTTTGTTCACTGACTTGGATTGCAGCACCATGATCCTCATCCACTGATGAAATTATGAATTCAAAGAAAGGAAAAGCACATTCTGTTTTGAAAAAAGATGAAATTCTTAAGAGTTAGACTCACAGTGAGTCTAATGTTCAAAACTTCAGTCTACAAAAGGGACAATATTAATCAGTTTCTCTCTCTCTGCAGTATGTCAGAAGTTTTCTCCATGCTGTTTTAAATTTCATATTCATATAGGTGCATTACTAAAGATAAAATCTCTTAAATGGATTCTGATACCTGTAGATAGGTTAGCCATCCTGATCTGCCTGCCTTTGGCGGAAGGTATCCAACGTTTCTTTATTATATCTGGAAACAGTCAAACACTGGTACAACTGAGTTGTACCAGATTATTTCTCAAATATGGTTTTGTACCAAAATAGTACTCTGATGAAGCAATTCAGGTGAGTGATATATGGCCATTAGGATCATCGTGCTGGCCCTCAAAAGCCTACAATCCACCCAGATTAACTGATTCACCTTTCAGTTCAGTTCAGTTGAGTCACTCAGTCATGTCCGACTCCGTGACCCCATGAATCGCAGCACACCAGGCCTCCCTGTCCATCACCAACTCCCAGAGTTCACTCAGACTCACGTCCATCGAGTCCGTGATGCCATCCAGCCATCTCATCCTTGGTCGTCCCCTTCTCCTCCTGCCCCCAATCCCTCCCAGCATCAGAGTGTTTTCCAATGAGTCAACTCTTTGCATGAGGTGGCCAAAGTACTGGAGTTTCAGCTTTAGCATCATTCCTTCCAAAGAAATCCCAGGGCTGATCTCCTTCAGAATGGACTGGTTGGATCTCCTTGCAGTCCAAGGGACTCTCAAGAGTCTTCTCCAACACCACAGTTCAAAAGCATCAA
>SJYW01016377.1:69126-83379 GCA_006410735.1 Raphicerus campestris | reverse complement strand
GGTGAATATGTAATAAAGCATTACGCGTTATGAAGAACTTTCCCAGTAGCTTAAGTCATTTAGTTCTTATGGAGAATGATGGAGAAAGGTGCAAGTAGCAAAATATCTACTAAATTCAGTTACATCTTTCAACATGCTAATGGCAAATGATTGACTGCCCTATTAATTTCATTGTAGCTTAAGGAAAGCACTTCATTTCCCTTATATCAAAGAACACAAATACTATCACTATGTAATGTGTTGTGTTGGTCATTCAGTCATATCTGACTCTTTACAACCCCATGGACTATAGCCCGTCAGGCTCCTCTCTCCAAGGAATTCTCCAAGCAAGAATACTGGAGTGGGTAGCTATTCATTTCTCCAGGGGATTTTCCAAACCCAGGGATCAAATTTGTTCTCCTGCATTGCAGGAAAATTCTTTACCATCTGAGCCACCAGGGAAGCTCATCAAATAACCTTCTAAAAGCCTCATATATATATATATATATATATACATATATATATATTTTTTTTTTTTTTAATATTTGAGGACTTTACATTCTCATTTTCCACCCCAGAAAGATATCTATTGAGTATGCTTCTATGTCAGATAATTTACACATATTACTTTATATCATCCTTCAAATAATTCTATAAAATATGAACCATCACAGTCTTATTTGCCAGATAAGGAACCTGAAGCCACAGAACAGATATGTGCTACTCCCAAGGTCACAGAGCTGGGAGTTATCACCAGGATTTAGCCCCAGACCATCTGGTTCCAGAGTCCTTAAGTTTATGTGCTTAGCCATTGAGGTGAAGTCGCTCAGTCGTGTCCTACTCTTTGCGACCCCATGGACTGTAACCTACTAGGCTTCTCTGTCCATGGGATTCTCCAGGCAAGAATACTGGAGTGGATTGCCATTTCCTTCTCCAGGGGATCTTCCTGACCCAGGGATCAAACCTGGGTCTCTTGCATTTTTCCTTTGGCTCAGCCTTTTCATTCTGTCTATGGTGGATACACCAATAGATGGCAATAACAATCATGCCAAAGAAATGCAAATACATAGCATAAAACTTGTAAAAGTTTCCTCTAAGCCTTGGTTCGTATAGGAGAAGAAAGAGCACAGAGTGAGGCTCAAGTATTAACCTAATTATTTGGGAGCTCACATGCAATTTACTATTTAACCTGATGCTGTTACTTTTCTTAATATCTTTCTTGAAGTATTATCTCTTCTTGAAGTACTTACCTCTAAAAACATGTCTAAAAATAAGGTGCAGCTTGCATGTACCAATGGCATGTTTTTATTGGAACATAAAGAGGGGGGGAAAGCAGCCCGTTATAGAGGCAAGTTATTGTAAACAAGGGCTTCCCAGGTGGTATAACGGGTAAAGAATCCGCTGCCAATGAAGGAGACTCAAAAGATGCAGATTTGATCCCTGGGTTGGGAAGATTTCTTGGAGTAGGAAATGGCAACCCACTCTAGCATTCTTGCCTGGAGAATTTCACAGAGGAGCTTAGCAGACTGTACTCCACAGGGTTGCAAAGAGTCAGACACGACAGACCAACTGAACACATACTATAAACAAAACTCTGGGACCTAGTTCTACATCATTAAGCTAAAACTTATTGCTCTAACAAAGAAGCCCTACCTTACCTCAGAAAGAAATACCTATCTAGCTGAGAAAGATCAGTTTTTGGAAAAGACGGGCCTGGGTAGAGAGATTGAAAGGCTTACTTCACAGTCATCCAAAAATCCAAAGTCAGTGCTGCCATCCTCACATCTGGCTTCCAAAGCTATCTGGCATTGAAACCCAATCAACAGGAAAGGGCAGGAATACAGACATACCAGCTTCTTAACCTCTTGTCTCTCCAATGACTGACGTAATTTCCACTCACATTTCACTGGTGAGAACCGGGCAAATGGCCCCACTTTGCTAACAGAGGGGACAAACATCTTTTGCTGTGCACTCACTTTCTGGTAGTCACTCCACCTTGTGGAAGGGAGCTTGACATCTTCGATTTACAGCCAGCCATCTCTACCACGCCTTGTAACTCAAGTCTCTAGACTGTCTCACCTTATTTTTCCTTTTGCAAATTGTGGATATTGAACCAGATGATCTGTATTCTCTCTCCCAGTTCATAGAAAGTTCTATGACTCACCATTTTCAGGTCATACACATTTTTATTTTAGGATTTAATTTAATCTGGAATTCTGAGTATATATTCTTGGGATCATTAATGTCTCTCTTCATCATCACTGACATTAAGTGATTGAGTGCTGATGGTTCATAGCCTTTGCTTCCTCTTTAATGTCATCGTTTACTCACTGATATTTTAATAGCATGTTATTTAGAGTTCATAGCCTTCAATGCTGGATTGAGAGTACTGTTTTTAGAGTATCTCCTTGTAGAGATTCCATCCTAAAAAGAATGGGCCTTCAATGGCATGGCATATATTATCATTCTAAGAAAAATGAGGGACTGCCAGCTGAAACTTCAACAATGAGATTGGGTCTCAATCTCAAAAAGATAATCTATCTGGTACCTTGTATATATTTAACCATATTTGATTCTCACTAACAAGCTGGTGAGATAACAGTGTCAGTCTCCATTTTAGGGAGAAAAAAAGGAGATTGCAGGAGAAAACTGGTCTGTAAGAATCAGAGCTGATACATAAACCCAAGACTCCTGACTCTCAATGCTATGTTCTCTTATTGTGCTAAGAATCCTCTTACTGTACCGAGCCTCCCTGTCCCATTTGCTTCTTTCCCATTTCATCTCCTCTGACCTGATGAGCTTTTCCCTGATTCCTGTTGGGTGCCTGCTTTGCAGCTGCCTCTCAATACATGGTTAATTTCCCAGCATTTTCTGAGAGCAGATTTTCTGAAGGAGCAGAGCTGTTACCCCATCCCTGGCACTATTTCCCGCAGATTACCGGATTGAACACAGTAGCTGCTGGCCATCCTTTTGATCTGAAAAGAAAAGACTTCCCCACTGGGATACTCCTCATGATGATGTAATTAGTTTCCTAGACATACCTAACAAATTTCTTTCTAATCACAAGGGATGAGCAGAGAGGAAAAACAACCGTTCATCTTGGACCGTGTGCAACTATTGCCATGCACTCGCATCCCCCACGTGCAGTGTCTTCTTTGGTGACTGTCCAAAGATTCAGAGGCAACAAGCTGCTCTTCAAAAGCAATGGGGAACTTCACATTCATAAATGGGGCTCAGGCATAATTAAATTGCTTTTATAACCTGGCAAAGACATTAGAGCTCCTAGGCCTTTCAGCTCCCAACTGTCTTCAGCACTAAGAACAGGTGAAGCTCTTAATAACTTTTGGAGATTGTGTTTGATTCAAAGACACAACATGGAACATTCTGTACAAACAAATTCAACTGTTCAAAATTTCCAGGCCTGTGGATACAGCAGTAGTGTATTTTTGCCCACCATTATGTCTTAAGGTATAGTCATGGATACTGTCTTTTTAAAATCAAGTACCACATATGAAAAAAAAATTTTTTTAACTTACATACATCATTTTAATAATAAATCACACATGGTATCTGAGGCCTGCCTTTCATCATTAATGCAAAGCCTATTAAGTGTTGAAACAGACAAAGAATGGAGATCAAGGATGGCTGTGAGTGTTGGTTCTGTGGATTGCTAGTGAAAAATACTGCTGAGTAGAAGAGGGGGAGATTGGTTAAAGACAGTCTAGCTGTTAACCCGTTGACATTTCATTTGAGACCTAAATAGCATGGACCACCATCTTTTTTCAAAGGCATGCTTAAAACAAACGATTCACAGGACTAGAAGCAAAACACTATCAGTTGCCCCCATTATGCATGAAGGCAACGAGAAAGCAAACGGCCTGAAGCCCATCTCCACCCCTCTTTACATATAACATGTAGACCTTCATCAGAAATAAGAACTCACTGTGTGCACAGGGCAGCTCAAGAGGGGTCAAGAGGTTGGAGAGAGGATTAAGAAGGGTTAACTGAGACAGAAACACTGGAAGACATTTAAAAGTGCTATTCAACAAATAATATTTATATTCTGGGTTTTGTTCTTGAAGTTTTGAATGAGTCTTCTTGCAGAGATAAATTTTTAAAAAATGGACAGTGAATTTCAGTTATATGGCCAGCTGAGCACCCATGGGACTATAGGATCAGGAAAAAATAATTCATAAAACCGAAAGCTAAAATTTCCAGGCTACAGAAAGTCTGTCATGTTCCTCCCCTGTGCTACAGACACTTCATTTGGGAGGCGGTGACTAATTTATGTGTCTGTTTTTCTCTTCCTAAATGACCATCATGAGTTTTTAAGCCTTCCAACAATTGTGCCTGCTACTGCCTGAAAAGAATCATGCTGAATTTATTCTCACAGTATTTTTTAGAATCTCCAAATAGGTAGCCTTGGATTCTTTGATAATGGAGATACAGATAAAATTAATAAGATAACGTACATAAACTCACTCAGGGATTTGTGTGACATATGATAGAAGCTCCATACAGAGAGCTTATAGATATGGGACTGCCCTGGTGGTCAAGTGGTTAAGACCTCCCATTTCCACTGCAGAGGGCACAGGTTCAAGCCCTGGTTGGGAACTAAGATACCACATGCCACCTAGCATGGTCAAAATAAATAAGTAAGTAATTTTTAAAGACACCTACATTTAGAATATAGAGATATAACAGACAAACAAAATACAAGCTTTCTTGTTTTTTTGGTATCATACACATTCATGGGGCTTCCCAGATGGTGCTAGTGGTAAAGAACCCGCCTACCAATACAGGAGATACAAGAGACATGTATTCAATCCCTGGGTCAGGAAGATCTCCTGGGGGACGGCATGGCAACCCACTCCAGTATTCTTCCCAGGAAAATCCCATGGACATAGGAGCCTGGTGGGCTACAGTCTATGGAGTCGCCAAAGAGTCAGACAAAGCTGAAGGGATTTAGCATGCATGCATACATATTCACGTATATCCTAAATAGTCACGGTCAGGCTAATATGGCAAGATACCAGTAAAAATCAAAGCTGGAAATGGTCTCCAAGATAGGGCTGAAGATGTTGAAAAGGAAATGGCAGTTACATCCTCTTTGGCTGAAAGCCTTCCATTTGTCTTTCCCCTTTTTCTTATTGCCTTTCTTTAACTCAAAGAATCCTCCATATCACATGTGCTTTGGGTCCTGCAGGGGTCTCTCTGCCTTCTATGGGATGCTTTGTTACTATTTTATTTAATACTACAGAATTATAGAATTTATGACCCACTTTTAGCATGGTTTAATAATTACTTCCAAATGAAAAGTTTTTTCTTTGGGGCGATGGACCATACATTAATTTGATTAACAAAAATTGTCAATGTGAGAGGAGGTCCTTGGACTCAGCTGTCTGAATCAAGAGACACCATTCTCCTTCCAGCTAGAGGAAAGATAGGCTGAAATGTTCACAAGGACTCCGGGGCATAGATGCAGAGGTCAACGTGTTCGATTCTGTTTAAATCATAATCCTGTTTCCAAAATAACAAGTTTAGCCAGTGAAATATCACTGCCATAATTGCTCAGTCAGTTTTCTTCCTGACATTCAAAGAATAAATTGAATGAAAATGTATGAGATTGTTGCCACAGAATTTTCTCTGGAAAACAGACATTTTTTATTTGGATTGTCATAAAATTGTCTCGAAAAACTGGCATGTGTCCAACTTTGTGGATATATGTGGATTTTAAAAAGGAAGAAATGGTAATAAAAGAAAGAAAACAAATTAAAATTGAGTTAAGTTCTGCCTTCTAGACATTTCTCTGAATGGCATTTATAATCCAATGCAAACTTTTTCCACTTCCAGATAAATTAGTGATTTAAAAATAAGTTCTATGTGCAAATGTACTAGTCTATACCTACATAAAATAAAATGAATTTTCAGGCAATATCTGAATAATCTGATCTAATAACCTCCTGTGCTGTGCTGTGTTTAGTCACTCAGTCATGTCTGACTCTTTGCAACCCCATGGACTGCAGCCTGCCAGGCTCCTCTGTCCATGGGGATTTCCCAGGCACAAATACTGGAGTGGGTTGCCATGCCCTTCTCCAGGGAATCTTCTCAACCAAGGCATCGAACTGGGGTCTCCCGCATTGCAGGCAGATTNAACCCCATGGACTGCAGCCTGCCAGGCTCCTCTGTCCATGGGGATTTCCCAGGCACAAATACTGGAGTGGGTTGCCATGCCCTTCTCCAGGGAATCTTCTCAACCAAGGCATCGAACTGGGGTCTCCCGCATTGCAGGCAGATTCTTTATCAGCTGAGCTATGAGAGAAGCCCATGAATACTGGAGTGGGTAGTCTATCCCTTCTCCAGGGGATCTTCCTGACCCAGGAATCGAACCAGGGTCTTCTGCATTGCAGGCAGATTCTTTATCAGCTGAGCTACCAGGGAAGCCCCCAATAATCTCCTACTTCTCTTCAAAATTTAGGGTGGGGCTTCCCCAATGGCTCAGCTGGTAAAGAATCCCCCTGCAAGGCAGGACATGCAGGAGATGTGGGTTTGATTCCTGGGTTGGGAAGATTCCCTAGAGCAGGAAATGGCAACCAACTCCAGTATTCTTGCCTAACAAATTCCATGGACAGAGGAGCCTGATGGGCTATAGTTCACGGGGTTGCAGAGTAGGACATGACTAAGTAAGCAAGAATCCAAACTGACAAGAGTGTTATACTATATATCTGGGCAGAACCTTCAGTGTGAAGGCAGTGAATGGGTTCGAGGACATCAAAACCCTAGACAATGAAGCTAAATTCATTCACTCACACAAGCATTTCAGCTTTGTATAGACATTCAAAGGTTATTCTTTCATATAGAAATTATTTTAACACAAAGGTAAGTCCTGTCTTATCACTATCTTCATTTTTATAAGACAGTTTTCATGTCAGCACAGAGCACTCTCAAAATCTCCTGAGTCTTTGGAGACTTAGAAGAAAGTCCTAGTATCAATACCTCAAATTCTGCAGTACATTTCTAAACCATAAATTATCACTATGATGAATTCCTTATTAAGTAAATCCCATTTGAACTGATGCCTGGGAGCTGAGAAACAGACTATCAATCTAACATTCATTATTGAAGATAAATATAGTTTTCATTCTAACTACTGTGCCCAGATGCCTGCTGTGACCATGTACCTGTGACTTTTCACTGTGAAGAGGAAATCAGATCATCTTCAAGAAAAAAGAAATAAAAATTGAGAAGATTCTCCAAAGTGTGTGGCCTTGGCATGATTATAATGAACAGCTGAATAGTAATAGCCTGGCATCACATCCCAGGCCCAGCTAAAGACACAGTAGAGACAGCTTTCCATTTGTGTGGGTTATTTTGATTTCCCCACAAGTCATTACTAACGTTATAAGCAATTTCATTCTATTTAGTTTTACTCTTAATTAAATGCAAAGTGATTAGAAGCATAACTGAGAAGTGCATTTTTAGTAAAGTCTGTCACAACACTACTGTTTAAAACTAATTCCTATGCTTTCCGAGTTCAGAACCTCCTCACTCCTTACCTTATTCATCACCTGAAATAGCTATGGAATATCCTTGAAACTTCGCATCTTTCTAACTCATTTTTAGACTACTACCAGAGGGTCTAACCTATGCAATCTCCTTGTGACTTATTTTATAAGAAATTTATTTATAAACAAGGTCCATAAATTTATTTTACAAATAAGTTTCAGGAGCTATGGTAGCTGGCAGATAGGCACAGAGAGCAAATGACCAGGGAGGGAAGCAGTAAACCAAAATAGGAGAGATGTAATTAAGGAAAGGCAAGCTGGGAGCAAAACACTAAGCTAATAATTCCTAAATCTAGGAATCCAGAAGCAGAAAACAAAAGCAAGAAGGCTGAGGATCAAGGTCTGTGAGCAGTTACTGGAGAGCAGGAGGTAAGTGTAATGAATACTCAAGCCAGTTACTATTTATTATACATGCCTGGGGGCTTCCTGGGTGGCTCAGACAGTAAAGAAGCTTCCTGCAATGTGGGAGACCCAAGTTCGATCACTGGGTCAGAAAGATCCCCTGGAGAAAGGAATGGCTACCCACTTCAGTATCCTTGCCTTGAGAATTCCATTGACAGAGGAGCCTGTACGGCTATGAGATCAAGAGAGTTGGACAACTCTGAGTGACTAACACTTTCTTTCATACATACCTGGCTTTATAGTACTTAGCATGATGTTGAATTAAGGGAAGTCAATTGCATATAAAGGACTAGTAGCACGCAAGATACATTTTCTTAAATATGCCTATAAGTACATGACTTTTCAGCTTAAAATGTTTAATATTTTGTCATTATCTACCTTCTTGATCTAGTATGTAAGAATCTATCTTATCACCAAACTACCACTGCAATACTATTTTTCATTAGGGCTCTTCTTCTTGAAGTTCCATATGCTGGTTTGTGGTATTTACCCTGACTGAAGTATAGAAAAAAATTGGTCTTCAAATTAAAAGGGCTCACCAAGTGCCTAACAGGATGAATTTAAAAGCCCACATCAAAACACACATTACTGAAATTTCCTGACATTCAGAAAAAAAAAAGAAAACAATCCCAGAAATCATCAATTTTTTCATGCTTCCAAGTGACTGTTTCATAATTTTTCACTCTTCAAAACTTCAAATCCTCTCCCTTGATCTGCATTCACAGATGATGATCTTCCTTCTTTGCCAGGAAAACTGAAGCATGTGGGAGAGGGTATGGAGATAAGGCAACCCTCCTACACTGTGGACAGGAATGTAAAGTGGTATAGCCACTCTAGAGAGCAGTATGGAGGTTCCTTAAAAAACTAAAAACAGAATTACCATATGATGTAGCAATCCCACTCCTGAGCTTATATCTGGAGAAAACCATTATTCAAAAAGACACATGCAGCTCAGTGTTCACTACAGCACTATTTTCCAAACCCAGGACATGGGAACAACCTAAATATCCATCAGTGGAGGAATGGATANCTGAGCTACCAGGGAAGCCCCCAATAATCTCCTACTTCTCTTCAAAATTTAGGGTGGGGCTTCCCCAATGGCTCAGCTGGTAAAGAATCCCCCTGCAAGGCAGGACATGCAGGAGATGTGGGTTTGATTCCTGGGTTGGGAAGATTCCCTAGAGCAGGAAATGGCAACCAACTCCAGTATTCTTGCCTAACAAATTCCATGGACAGAGGAGCCTGATGGGCTATAGTTCACGGGGTTGCAGAGTAGGACATGACTAAGTAAGCAAGAATCCAAACTGACAAGAGTGTTATACTATATATCTGGGCAGAACCTTCAGTGTGAAGGCAGTGAATGGGTTCGAGGACATCAAAACCCTAGACAATGAAGCTAAATTCATTCACTCACACAAGCATTTCAGCTTTGTATAGACATTCAAAGGTTATTCTTTCATATAGAAATTATTTTAACACAAAGGTAAGTCCTGTCTTATCACTATCTTCATTTTTATAAGACAGTTTTCATGTCAGCACAGAGCACTCTCAAAATCTCCTGAGTCTTTGGAGACTTAGAAGAAAGTCCTAGTATCAATACCTCAAATTCTGCAGTACATTTCTAAACCATAAATTATCACTATGATGAATTCCTTATTAAGTAAATCCCATTTGAACTGATGCCTGGGAGCTGAGAAACAGACTATCAATCTAACATTCATTATTGAAGATAAATATAGTTTTCATTCTAACTTCTGTGCCCAGATGCCTGCTGTGACCATGTACCTGTGACTTTTCACTGTGAAGAGGAAATCAGATCATCTTCAAGAAAAAAGAAATAAAAATTGAGAAGATTCTCCAAAGTGTGTGGCCTTGGCATGATTATAATGAACAGCTGAATAGTAATAGCCTGGCATCACATCCCAGGCCCAGCTAAAGACACAGTAGTGACAGCTTTCCATTTGTGTGGGTTATTTTGATTTCCCCACAAGTCATTACTAACGTTAAAAGCAATTTCATTCTATTTAGTTTTATTCTTAATTAAATGCAAAGTGATTAGAAGGATAACTGAGAAGTGCATTTTTAGTAAAGTCTGTCACAACACTACTGTTTAAAACTAATTCCTATGCTTTCCAAGTTCAGAACCTCCTCACTCCTTACCTTATTCATCACCTGAAATAGCTATGGAATATCCTTTTAACTTCCCATCTTTCTAACTCATTTTTAGACTACTACCAGAGGGTCTAACCTATACAGTCTCCTTGTGACTTATTTTATAAGAAATTTATTTATAAACAAGGTCCATAAATTTATTTTACAAATAAGTTTCAGGAGCTATGGTAGCTGGCAGATAGGCACAGAGAGCAAATGACCAGGGCGGGAAGCAGTAAACCAAAATAGGAGAGATGTAATTAAGGAAAGGCAAGCTGGGAGCAAAACACTAAGCTAATAATTCCTAAATCTAGGAATCCAGAAGCAGAAAACAAAAGCAAGAAGGCTGAGGATCAAGGTCTGTGAGCAGTTACTGGAGAGCAGGAGGTAAGTGTAATGAATACTCAAGCCAGTTACTATTTATTATACATGCCTGGGGGCTTCCTGGGTGGCTCAGACAGTAAAGAAGCTTCCTGCAATGTGGGAGACCCAAGTTTGATCACTGGGTCAGGAAGATCCCCTGGAGAAAGGAATGGCTACCCACTTCAGTATCCTTGCCTGGAGAATTCCACTGACAGAGGAGCCTGTACGGCTATGAGATCAAGAGAGTTGGACAACACTGAGTGACTAACACTTTCTTTCATACATACCTGGCTTTATAGTACTTAGCATGATGTTGAATTAAGGAAAATCAATTGCATATAAAGGACTAGTAGCACGCAAGATACATTTTCTTAAATATGCCTGTAAGTACATGACTTTTCAGCTTAAAATGTTTACTATTTTGTCATTATCTACCTTCTTGATCTAGTATGTAAGAATCTATCTTATCACCAAACTACCACTGCAATACTATTTTTCATTAGGGCTCTTCATCTTGAAGTTCCATATGCTGGTTTGTGGTATTTACCCTGCCTGAAGTATAAGGAAAAAAATTGGTCTTCAAATTAAAAGGGCTCACCAAGTGCCTAACAGGATGAATTTAAAAGCCCACATCAAAACACACATTACTGAAATTTCCTGGCATTCAGAAAAAAAAGAAAACAATCCCAGAAATCATCAATTTATTCATGCTTCCAAGTGACTGTTTCATAATTTTTCACTCTTCAAAACTTCAAATCCTCTCCCTTGATCTGCATTCACAGATGATGATCTTCCTTCTTTGCCAGGAAAACTGAAGCATGTGGGAGAGGGTATGGAGATAAGGTAACCCTCCTACACTGTGGACAGGAATGTAAAGTGGTATAGCCACTCTAGAGAGCAGTATGGAGGTTCCTTAAAAAACTAAAAACAGAATTACCATATGATGTAGCAATCCCACTCCTGAGCTTATATCTGGAGAAAACCATTATTCAAAAAGACACATGCAGCTCAATGTTCACTACAGCACTATTTTCCAAACCCAGGACATGGAAACAACCTAAATATCCATCAGTGGAGGAATGGATAAAGATAAGGTACATATATGCAATGGAATATTATGCAGCCATAAAAAAGAATGAATTAATAGCATTTGTAGCAATGTGGATGGGCCCAGAGATTATCCTTTGCTGAGAGAAGTCAGACAGAGAAAGACAAGTATCCTATGATATTGTTTACATGTGGAATCTAAAGAAATAGTATAAATTAACCTATTTACAAAACAGGAATAGTCACAGATGTAGAAAACTTGTGGTTACCAGGGGCAAAAGAAGAGAGAAGGATAAACTGGGAGATTGAGATCGATATATATACACTACTACATATTAATATAAAATGGATAACTAATAAGGACCTATTGTATAGCACAGGGAGCTCTACTCAATACTCTGTAATGACATATATGGAAATAAAATGTAAAAAGGAGTGGATATATGGGTATGTATAACTGACTCATTTTGCCATAGAGCAGAAACTAACACAATATTGCAAATCTACTGTACTGCAATAAAAAATATTTTTAAAATGATAGAAGACAATTTTCAGACCCATTAACCACATCTACTTACTATCAGCATCTATTCCCAGAACTTTTGCTTTCTAACCTTTCAGAAAAAGAATCAATTTTCTTAACTTAAACCAGTTTCTAGGTTCTTCATCCCCTTCAATTCTGCATACTCAAGAACACTGTTCAAATGAGTATGCCTCTTTTTATGATCAGAATTTTCTTCTCTATTTGATCAATCCTATGAGATACAAATATGCTTACATTTTACATCTTAAAAAATCTTCTCTTCACTCTACTTAAGCCTGGAACTATCACATTTCTTTACTCTTTTTTTAAGGAAATTTGCTTATGCCTTGCCTCTTATTCTTTCTATTTTCCAGTTTTTCCTTCCTATACCAATGAGACTTTCGCTATCAGAATCTTTCCACCAAAATTACTTTTGTCAAGGACATCAATCATGCCTAGATGCTAAATCCAAAGGTCTAGTCTTAATTCTCATTTTATTTGATCTGCCAGTAACATTTAACACAAATCATTAATATTTCTTTCTTCTTGTGTTTTGTTCAGTTGGCTTCAGGATACTACACAGTCTTCTATTAACTTCTATTTAGATATTTGTTTCTTTAAAACTCCTTACTCTCCTCCTTTTCTTCTATATCTTTTATTGTTGGCATACCCTGGGACTTAGTCATTTTCTTTCCTCTCTTTTCTGTACATACTTGCCCCCTAGGAGACCTCATTCATCTACATGAAGTAATCTCCAAATTTTTATTTTCTGTCCAGAACCTTTGGTGAATTACATTGATACATAAAACTGATGACGTGACATCTCTAAAAGTGAACTCATTTTCCATTACCTCAAACTATTCCCGTCTACTTTCTTCTCATCTCACTGAATGACACCTCTGAACTTTGAGTTGCTGAGGCCAAATTTCTTGGAGTCATCCTTGACTCCTCTCATGTTACACATCCAATCCATCTAGAGATAGTATTGCCATTACTCTTAAATCAGGAATCCCAATCAATGGACACCACCTCCTGATCTATGCTACCAAGTCTTCTTATTTTATTTTTGCAATAGCCTCCTTCCTGGCTTCCTTGCTTCAACCCTTGACCTATTTCATCCTATTCTTAATACAGCAACTTTTAAAAATGTAACTCATATTTTGTTACTCTCCTGAAAACCTGGCAAATCATTTCTCTCAGACTAAATGCTCAAATCCTTAAAAGGGCCTACAAAGCCCTCCATGGTCTAGCTCCCTGTCACTGCTCTGATTGCACCACTTAATAGTCTCCCCTGGCTGACTTCAGCCACATGACATTCACGTTTAAAAATATAGATGTATATACACATGCTGTATAGACTGAGAATGAAATTATGCACAGTAAACAATTGGAAAAAGTTATCTCTTGGGAAAAAGATGGAAGATGAAATAAAATAAAGGTTTGATAGTTGGGAACAAGAGTGGGTAATATACTTAGATGTAATATATATGGCAATACAAAGGGTAGGGATAAAGTTACTTGCATGATGGTGAAGTATCTATATTTTATATGAACTGATACCAATTTAATCCTAATTAGAACCATGAGAAGGCAATGGCACCCCACTCCAGTATTCTTGACTGGAAAATCGCATGGACAGAGGAGCCTGGTGTGCTGCAGTCCATGGGGTTGCTGAGAGATGGACACGACTCAGTGACTTCACTTTCACTTTTCACTTTCATGCATTGGAGAAGGAAATGGCAACTCACTCCAGTGTCTTGCCTGGAGAATCCCAGGGACAGGGGAGCCTGGTGGGCTGCCATCTATGGGGTTGCACAGAATCGGACACGACTGAAGCGACTTAGCAGCAGCAGCAACAGCAGAGCCAGGAGAAATATCAATAACCTCAGATATGCAGATGACACCACCCTTATGGCAGAAAGTGAAGAGGAACTAAAAAGCCTCTTGATGAAAATAAAGAGGAGAGTGAAAAAGTTGGGTTAAAGCTCAACATTTAGAAAACGAAGATCATGGCATCTGGTCCCATCACTTCATGGAAATAGATGGGGAAACAGTGGAAACAGGGTCAGACTTTATTTTGGGGGGCTCCAAAATCACTGCAGATGGTGACCGCAGCCATGAAATTAAAAGACGCTTACTCCTTGGAAGAAAAGTTACGACCAACCTAGATAGCATATTCAAAAGCAGAGACATTACTTTGCCGACTAAGGTCCGTCTAGCCAA
>SJYW01016377.1:47092-68940 GCA_006410735.1 Raphicerus campestris | reverse complement strand
AAAAAAAAACTAAATGAAAGTAGAAGGGAGGGACAGAAAAAGTAGTGAAAAGCAAATTAGTTAATGAAGTAATGGATAAAAATCTTATCATAATAACAGCAAATGTTACTTGTCTAAACCCTAGTTAAAAGGCAGATTCAAAATAAGATTTGAATCTACAAATTTGTAAGAACTAAACAACACTTTTTTGAACAACGAGTAGGTCAAGCAAACAAAGGGGAAATTTAAACATATCTTTAAACAAATATAAAGAGAAATACAACATACCAAAACCTATGAGATACTGCAAAATTAACTGAGAGGGAAATTTATACCAATAAATGCATATTAAGAAGTTAAATCTCAAAGAACCTAACTTGACACAGAACGAGTAGAAAAAAGGACAAATTAAGCCCAAAGTTAACAGACAGAAGACAATAATAAAGGGAAGAGCAGAAACAAATGAAATAGAAACCAGAAAAACAAAGAAAGGATTAACAAAATTAAGAGCTGCTTGATTTTTTTTTAAAAGAAAAAGAAGACTGAGAACCATTTAGCTAGACTAACAAAGAAAAAAGACAGAAGATTCAAAATTAGATAGGAGAGGAGACATTATAACTGATGTTGAAGAAATACATAGGGTGATAGAAACTGTCATGAAGAATTACATGCCAATACATTAGATAACACAGTGGAAATGGATATATTCCTAGGAATGTAACATACCAAGACTGAACCAGGAAAAAGTAGAAAATCTGAACAGACCAATAATCAGTTGAAGCGTCACTAGTAAATTCTAGCAAATAGTTAAATAATTTGTATAAATACGTCTCAAACTATTCCCCAAAAATGGAAAATTTAAAAAAAAAAAGATCTGATTGTATGCCACCTACAAGAAGCACCCTGTAAGTATGAAGACTGACAAACGGATTTCAAAAAAAAGATATACGATACAAACAGTAAGCCTAAGAACTATAAACTGGTTACTATAACACAGACTTTAGAAAAGTAGTTAAAACAAAGATAAAGAAGGATGTTTTACAATGATGAAAGGGACAATTCATCAAGAAGAAATAAAATTTATAAATTTGCACATTTATATGGTAAATGTGAATCTATCTGGTGTGTTAGAAAATAATATGCATTAATTGTCATAAAACAATATGCTAAGAAGAATTAGAATGATATGGAGCATAGTCACTCACCACAAGAAAGTCAAATTAGAAACTGTTAATAAGAAAACATCTAAGGAAAATAGTCGTTAGGCCTCTGTAATTGCAAAGAAAGATGGACAAAGTCTACAGCTGGGCTGACTTGCTCAGAAAAGTGCTGTCACTAAGAACAGAGAAATAAGCACAAGAGCATAGCCAACAGTATGCCACAAATGGCAACAACTAGCATACTGAGAAATAAAATAAATCAAGTATTGTCAAGGCTATGGTCTTTCCAGCAGTCATGTATGGATGTGAGAGCTAGACCATAACGAAGGCTGAGTGCCAAAGAATTGATGCTTTCAAATGTGGTGCTGGAGAAGACTCTTGAGAGTCCTGTGGAAAGCAAGGAGATCAAATCAATCAATCTTAAAAGAAATCAATCATGAATAATCATTGGAAGGACTGATACCGAAGCTGAAGCTCCAATACTAGGGCGACCTAGTATGAAGAGCCGACTCGTTAGAAAAGACCCTGATGCAGGGTAAGATTGAAGGCAGAAGAAGAGGGCAACAGAGGATGAGATGGGTGGGTGACATCACCAATTCAATGGACATGAACTTGGGCAAACTCTAGGAGATGGTGAGGGACAGGGAACCCTGGCATGCAATAGTCTATGGGGTCACAAAGAGTTGGACATGACTTAGCAACTTACTAACAACAGAGAAGATAAAATATTTAGAAGGCTATTTGTATAGCTGAAGAAAATATACTCTAACTTTAGAGCTTCAGGGGCTTCCCACGTGTCATAGATGGTAAAGAACCTGCCTATAATGCAGGAGACTTGGGTTCCATCCCTGGGTCGGGAAGTTCCCCTGAGAGGAAATGGCAGCATACTCCATTCTTGCCTGGAGAATTCCATGGACAGAGGAGCCCCAAGGGCTACAGTCCATGGTGTCGCAGAGTCGGACACAACTGAGCAACTAACATTTTCACTTTCATAGAACTTCAAGCAGATTTTAAGTTTTGATTCCTTTCAGTAGAAAATTTTCTATGTTGAAACAACTTTTTGACCCCTTAATCTTTTTCAAAAAGGAAAATGTAATTAATAATGATCAAGTATATAATGGGAAGGAAAAGGTGAAACTACGAAAAAAATTATGCCTTTGGAATAAATGTTCCTAATTACTCAATTTGTTTGTCAACTCAGCCTCCAAATTCCTCAAAATAATTATTCTTAAAAATGTACTCTGTACTCAAACATAAATTTATCAAGCATCAAATTTACTCAAGTAATAAAGTTGACACTTCATGTGAACACTTCAGTTCACTTCAGTCATTCAGTCATGTCCGACTTTTGGGACCCCAGGGACTGCAGCACACAAGCCCTCTGTGTCCATCAGCAATATCTGGAGTTTACTCAAACTCATGTCCATTGAATCTGTGATGCCATCCAACCATCTCATCCTCAGTCGTTCCCTTCTCCCACCACCTTCAACCTTTTTCAGCATCAGGGACTTTTCCAGTGAGTCAGTTCTTCACATCAAGTTGCCAAAGTATTGGAGTTTCAGCTTCAGCATGAGTCCTTCCAGTGATTATTCAGGACTNTCTGAGTGTCCCTCAACAAGAAGAATGGATAAAGAAACTGTGGTGTGTATATCTAATGGAATTCTACTCAGTCATAAAAAGGAATCAAAATTTGCTTTTTGTAACAACATGGATGAACTCAGTATTATGCTGCTTGAAGTAAGAGAAAGACAAATACCATGGAATGTCATTTATACGTGGAATCTAAAAATTAAAACAAACTAGTAAATTAGCAAAAAATAAAGAGACTCAAGATATAGAGAACCAACCATTGGTTACCAGTAGGGAGAGGGGAGAGGAAGGGAGAAAACAGAAGAGATACAAACTACTATGTTTAAAATAAAGAAGCTACAAGGAAATGCTGTACAACACAAGAAGTACAGCCAATATTTTTTAATAGCTCTAAATGGAATATAACTTTAAAAAATGTGAATCACTATGTTGTACACCTAAAACTTACATAATATTGTACATCATTAGCTAAACCTCAATAAAAATAAAACTTTGGGGGAAAACCACTGTCATCTATCAACTCAATGAAACCATCAATAATATCCATAACTAAAAGAAACGCTAATGTGCTTCAATCAATTGAAACCAAACTGTCAACCAAGTTGTGAATCTTTTGTAGCAAAATTGCCTTACAGCCAATTGGTCATGCAGTGAAAATGTCTGTGGTGAAGATGTTTGTGGCAAAAATTATATGGCAAGATGCTTAAAGTACCTAGAAATAGTAAACTGATTCATAGCAATGTGAGTGATGATCACATATTCTAATGTTGTATAACCCTGATAATGATATGCTGTAGGATGGGTAATTTATAACTTCTCCTAGGAATATGTGCAGTTTTTGGTGGTTGTTTTTTTTTTCATTTAATGACTGTAGAATTATAAGCTTAACAAGTAGTAGAAGGAAGAAATCTGGGGATAATCCAGGTGCCATATTCCCCAAAATAACACTAAGAAGTCCATTGTCCTATCCGGCCTTCACATTCTACACTATTCACTTTATTATTGCCNATTATAGGCTTAACAAGTAGTAGAAGGAAGAAATCTGGGGATAATCCAGGTGCCATATTCCCCAAAATAACACTAAGAAGTCCATTGTCCTATCCGGCCTTCACATTCTACACTATTCACTTTATTATTGCCTTTTCTGCATGGCAAAGACCAAACTGACTGCAAAAAACTACTATACAAAAGATTCAAATAAGCAGAATGGATGTTTTCACTCATCCCCAAGAATTCTTCACAGGAGAAAGAGGGAAATGGTGTGATTAGCCTACTATCATGCAATTTTCCTTGTAAACAGAGCCTTTCTCAGGTCTTTCTTCCCTCCTTCCCACCTCCACTTCTCTTGTGGGCCCCCAGTATCAGAGTCAAGTGAGCGGGAGCCAAGCTAACAGGAGGCCAGAATCTGGGCAAGGGGCCTAAGATGAGCAGGGGGACACTGACAGATGATAAAGAAAGAGTTGGATTTGATAACAAGCCAAGTTCAAATCTGAGAACCAGAGACTCCGTATGGACTTATTAAGTCAGGGAACACTCAATACTTATTTAGTCGTTATAGACTTGATCATGGGGACCCAAAAATAAAGATAAAATGTTTCCTGTCTTTCTGGGGATACTGGAATAGCTCCTCAAATCAAGGCCCAAACTCTAGAGAAGAATGGTTGGGCCCTGACAACTGCTGACTGGTACTACAAACCCAGAGGGGTAAACATTCCCTGAAAGCTTTTGTTTTCTATTGTACCTTACTTTTAGTGAAATGGTCTTTGATACTACTTAAAATGTTTATCCTGTTTTATTTACAGTTTCCAAGGTGTGTTCAGGACATTTCTGTGTGGGTATTTGAAGCTGAGAATGATACCCTCTCTAGTATTCCTTTGGAAAGGCCATCTCTGCCACTGATTTTCAAGTCGAATGTATCCAATTTTTTAAAGGAAAATGTGTTTTCCTCTTTTAATCCTGCAGCCCTCAACTCATTTCACAAAATGTGAACCTTCCTTCATCGTGTTGCATACCGGCTCCAAGAAATGTCATCAGAATTGCAAAGTTATTCAGTGTCTTGTAACTGTTTTGCAGTATTTACCCAAGTCTCCTTGCAGATCTACCCATGAATAAATTTTGCATGCTCTATAAAGCTAACTGCGTTCTCATATATTTCCATTCATAGTTTTATGAGATACTAATTGCAAGAAGTGGATGTTTTGCCTGTCACATATATGTCCTTGTTGATTCCAGAGTATTTTACTGTGGAAAACAGCTAAATGGGCATAAAAACCACACGGAAACCCAGCAGTTGCCAGCAGGGAATGACATGCTTAATTACCTCTGGCTGTTGTCCTTTCAACAAAAGAGATAACCTCTGCAAAAAACACACCTACATATATGAATTCTTCCCAACACTAATCATGTCTAAAATGCAAGGAAATTGGCAATCCTTCCCAGTTCTATCAAATCTATGATCCCGTTACTTCTGGTCTCGCTCTGGGAGACAGCTCAGGATTTATGTCTAAGCTCAGCATTAATACCTCTCGCATCAGCACTCTTGACTCATGGAAATGACCAGGAGCTGTTGCTATGTAAGTATAGGGCCCATCAGTGCGCCTAACTGGCTTGCTTCCCAGATGGTCCTGCCATCTGTTGGAAACACAAACCAGTAGAAACAGAAGGTAGGCTAAAAAATGCACTTTTCCTCATGTCTTCAAAAAAGTGCATTGATCATGCTTTAATAATTAGCCATGTAAACAGGTCTTAAATCATGGCCTCAAATGCTATAATAAACACTGCTTATTTGTTTGTTTCCCTGCTGGAAAGAAGCTCGGCCTCATGATAGATTTAAAGAAAGCATCAATCTCTTTGTCTCCCAGCTCCATAAAATGCAGCATGGTCCACTGAAAGAATAAATCATAGGAAGCAAAAGCCAAAATGAGAGAATATTTTTTGCAGAAGGAAGAGGTCAATTAAGAGAGAAGGAATGAAAGGAAAAGTGGTTTGTGAGCAAGGCAAGAACTGTTCTCTTACCCTGTGGTACAGAACTCTTGGTAAAAGTCACTGCTGGAATTTAGGTGTATATCACAGGATAACAGTTGATTCAGTATCATGCAGATACAATAAACAGAGTTTTTCAGCATTAATTTTCTGAACTATAGGAAAAATATGTTGTATTAGGCTTCACTCCTCCCCAAAATATGCTAAAAGTAGATAAATAATCAGAGCCCTAGACCAGGAGTTCTCAAATTTCAGTATGTATCAGAATCAGCAGAGATGGTCCACTGCAGAGTTTTATTCAGTATAGGGCCCAAGAATTTCGATTTCTCACAAGTTCCCAGGTGAAGCCATGTTGCTCTGCAATACTATAAAGCACAAAAAGCAAGATAGTGAGAATTCGAAGAAGGGAAAGACTTATGCAGGCAGAAAGAGAAAGCCTCTGAGGATTACAGTCAGAGCTGAATGGGATATTAGTGTTAGTTGCTTCTAAATGCAACTCCCCCCCAATTAACAAGTTGTAAAACGGAAGCCCTTGGGATCCCCTGACTTGCTTAGAGTCGCTTATTGGTCAGTTCAAAAAAGGGGCAGGTGAAAAGCTTGGCTGCTTATAACGTGACTCTTAGGAATAAAAACAAACCAGAATTTATAGCAAAATTTATATGATAGTTGCATGCACTATCTCTGGATGTTTTTCCTGTCAGAAAAATTTAGCTTGGGGGTCGGGAGTGGCAAGAGCCTGATCCCTGACCCCTAGCAGGTCATGTCCTTCTGGATCAGGGAAGAATAAGCATTCTAACTGGGCCCCTTTGCCTGGTGAGGGGAGGGATTCAGAGGGGAATCTGGCAGAGGAAGATGCTGATGGGTTGATTCATCTACCCCTTTGAGTGTCACTCTCCATTTGGTCTTCCTTTTCACAGTGAACTGCAAAAGGGCACAGCCCTGTCCCTGTTATAAATTGCCCAGGGCCTGGTTCTCTGACTGTCCCAAAGTGCTGCAGTAATTTGTCCAGCAGCAATCAATTCCCATCTGAGTGGAGGATGCTGATGCTGAGCGAGATGGCCAGGGAGCACCACTGGCATCCTGCAAAAGTACCTAGAGCATCTTTATAAATGCCATTTCCCTAAAATTCCGAATACCAAGATGCTGCTGCTTTTAAGATTAAAATGCTTGCTACCAACAAACCCTGAAGGTGTTTTATGTAGACTAGCAAAATCTTGTCAAATGTATCTAGCTTTGCAGAATAAGAAATTCCCTTTTGTTACTAACACGAGGATTCATTTACACAGAAGGGATTCCTTAACAGTCAAGGCTCATTTTTCCACTAATCAACCATTACTTAAATTTTGGTTCTGCATGAACCACATACCCCTCACGTAACTTTGAACAGCAAAGGTTGAGTAAATGCAGTCATAAAATTCCATCATGCTGTGCAGCTCTCAGGCGGGCGGAGCAAACCCAGGGACAAGAAACAGGCAGAAGACTATGGCAGAGGCTACCACAGTTCAGCCGTGTCCTAAGTTGTTTCCATTTGAAAACACTTAAACGTTGGAGACATAATGAGCCCTTGTTGCTGGTTGCTATTTCTGAGTGGTTCTGAGAGGCCCAGGCTCTCCAAGGGCACATCTGGTCACACTAATGGCTCTCAGAAGGCAGGGTATTGCCCTGTCTGGCAGAACCTGCGGAGACAGGAGGAGGGCACCTCTTGCACCCCAGGGGCGTCCAGCTCATCACACAGCCTTCTGTGGACCTGGCCATTTGCCTATGCAGAGAAGGGCACTGGAGCAGAGGCCAGGGGCTGGGAGTCAGCCCAAGGCATGGCTTTAATGAAAGGTCAGCTGGAAGCCACACCAAACAGCAGCTTGAGTCTACAAAGCAAGGTAACTTGGAGGGCATCTGTCACAATCCTTTCCCCTGACGCTAAGCCCTTGATATGCCTGGAGAGAACCCTTTGAAGTATCTTAAAATATTTACTGTCTTCCTCTCATGTTGCCCTTAAACAGATCTGAAACCATGACACAGGGCTCATCTCTCTCCTCTCCTGAGTGTCCACATGACAGTTGTCCAGGCCACCCCACATACTGAAGACGGGAGAGGATTGCCTTCCCAAGCTCTGGGTGGGCAGAAACAAACAGTTCATGTGTCATCCCATGAAGTCAAGCTCTGGAGCCCAGCGATCCACTCAGCTCCAGCCACTCTCAGAATCACTCTAGGGCCTGAACTGCTCAGGAGATGGAACACGGTAACATGGGTCTGACATACACTGTCAAATTCCCAGATGTCAGAATTTACATCACATTTCATGGATATATTGAAAGCCATTACATACTTTTAAAAATGCATTAATGTTCCTTCTATTGGCCCAATTGGATTATTTTTTAAGTTTTTTTAAGGGAAACATTTTAAAGTGATATTAGACCATTGAACAAAGCATATTATATACTTGGGCAGATTTCCAATTTGCCACCAAGGGAATGAAGCTATAAAATAAAATAAATTAAATAAAATAAACATACTCAAAAACAATATATAAGGTACTCTCAAGACCTAAAACATAGTAATCCAGACATAGCCAGAGCCTCTATTATCTGGAGTGGGTTAGATGATAAACCAGCATCAAGATAAGCTAGTGAACAGAGAAAATTCGAGCTGAAACAGCTCTTCCCCACCACACTGTTCCCAAGGAGAAGAGAAGGCTCCACTTACACCAAGGATTCATCAGCCCTATAGCAGAGCTAACTAGGCTCTGAAGAAGATTCATTCAATGTAACCAGAATCTCCTTCTTACATATCAACCAGAAGGTCTTTTCAGCTTATTTGATTTACATTCTTATTTATATATTCTCAGTGTGCCCTACATGATTCATTCATTTTAGAAGTGAATGTTAATTAAGTACCCCTAATGGGCATGTTACTGGACTACAGAGAGGTGCAAAGACTCATTGCTTAACTGTTAGTTTCAAAGGTAGAATTATATCTTATCACCTAAATAGATAAGGATGCATGTGCCCACCATCTCCTCTTCAGGTCCTGCTTGCTGGAGTCATCCTGTGGCTCCCATCTCTCTGCCTCCAGTGGTCCTATGATGTTCCTCCCGCTGCTCTTCTCAGAGTGCTCACAATCTCTGGGGTTTTCCTCCTCCAAGTACCTTAGCCCTAACTGTTCTGAGAAACCAGATGTTATCAAATAAATGAAGGATAAACTAAGGCCAGCGACCCAGTGTCAGCTCAATAAATATTTGGTGGATGAAAGAATGAATAGGTGAATGAGAGAAATAGAGGCCACATTAGGAGTGATCTTATGGTCTAAATGAGATATGTAATACCAATGCATATGTTTAATAAGATAGCCAGAGATGCCATGATACTGAAAGCGGTAGAAATCGACTGATTGTGGTGTTCCGTAACTTGAGGAATAGATACAACTTTCCGAAACTGAGGACCAAAGCAAAACATCTTGTGAAAATAAGAACAGTGGACAACCATAAAGTCCACTGTGCTGCCTGGAGCCAGGCCATTGAGTTCCATTGCTCAGGATTTACAGATTACTCCCATCAGTTCCCTAGATCAAAGATAAATTGAAGGATAACCATCAGATTGACCATGAGATCCTCTGGGAGAAGTTTACACACAACACTGGAAAAAGTGACAAAGAAGAGGTCTTAACCATGGAAGAAGTCGCAGAAACCCCATCAAAACTGAATTCCAGGTGTCTCCATACCTGGGACTTTCTAGAAGTTATTGAGTTTGCTTTTATTTAATTTTTAAATGCTTCTTAAATGTTTTGTTTACTGCATTGAATGTAGCATTTTTAAATTGTTGTGAGCATTTTTATAGTATTCTATTATTTTTTAAAATGGGGCTCCCCTGGGGCTCAGTGGTAAAGAATCCACCTACCAAGGCAAGAGACACAGGTTCAGTCCCTGAGTTAGGAAGATTCCCTGGAGAAGGGACTAGCAACCCACTCAAGTTTTCCTGCCTGAAGAATTCCATGGACAGACGGGCTACAGTTCATGGGGTCACAAAGAGTCGGACATGACTGAAGTAACTAAACAACAAAAAACAATAAGGAAAAAGTGATGCATCAGAAGGAATTATTAAGTGCAAGCAAACTAGAGAGAAAACTGTCAGATCAAACCCAATTTAATTCTTTAGTCTGGAATTACTTAAAGTAACGCTCGTTTTGAGACCTGCCACACACTGCCACCATCGAGCACTTCAAACCATGAAGGCCTTATCTAGACAAGAAGAGCAGAGAATTTCATGCACGCAAGCTCTTGAGTTAGAATGGCTGGATTCATACTACCTTGGTGCTTACTGGCTATAGGAACTTGGGCAAAGTAGTAACTCCAATTTTCTGTTCCCCTGGTTCGCAACTGTAAATAGCTGTACCTACTGCATAAGGACATGGTGAGGACGATGTAAGATGATTATGCAAAGCACTTAAATCAACAATTTCTCAATAAATATTAGCATTATTATTATTGAAAAATATCTCACATAGGGAAACCAACAAATTCTTCCAGTGACTTGTTGAAGGTATACATTCAACTTGCTGGGTTCCCTGCAGTTTTATCCTTCTCAAGTCCTTCCTGAGCAAAGACTGTCTAGTTAATGAATGATTTCACAGAGCTATGTAATAAATGTGTCACTGGTACACTGAACAGCCAGTAACACACAGGTCCTGAGGGAAGTGTTCATTGTACAGACAGAGAGAGTTTGGGGAATGTTTTACACATATGCACATACACAAAAATACACAGTGGAATATGGAAGAAAACCCCCCAGAAAGCCTGTGGATATGAAACAATTAGATAATACTTACTGAAATTGCTTTCAATCATCCACATAAGAAGCCATCACAAAATTTTAAGTAGAAAAGTTAAAATTGTTAAATGTATATGTTAATTTCTGAGTTAAGTTCTCATACTCTAGAGGGAAACCTCATCTCTCTTTCTGGGAGAAGAAATTAATGTATGTTTGTTGAGTAGTGTGATAATATAAATTATAACCACTGCCTTTCAACCCATTCCATGTGGTGATGGTGAGCAAATCTCTGTAGAGGACTGTCATTTACAACTCAATGGGTTTTACTGAGGCTAAAAGCTTTACATTAAAGTAAGCCGAAGGCAAATTCAGAAAACGGTTTTAAGGAATTTGTTTTAAAATGGGTGAGATAACAATAGACAAAGTAACAGTAATTTCATAAATCTGTCTTGAAAGAAAGCTAACATACTTTTCAAATGGGACAGAAATTGGAAAGTCTCCAGCAGACGGATAGCATTTTTTGCTTCTCAAAATCAAAAAAATGGGGGAAGTCACTTTCATAAAAGCAGAAGAAAAAAATTTCAGACTGAGATCAAAGCCTTCAAGCTTGAATCTAGAAGGAATTTTAATTCCCAAGCAAGTGAGAATGATTATAAACTATTTTAATCATTCCTACTTTTAACAATGGGAACCTGCTCCAATGCCAAAAGGAAAAAAAAGTATCTCATATGATTTTGTTCCTGTCTCCAAAGTGATCATATTTCAAGTACTCTAGAAGAGTTAAATGAGGGCTGTTACAGAATCTCACACAGGATCATCAACAATAAACATGCAGAAAAGAATCTCAATTACTGAAGGAAACTTCCAGCTGTGGGCAATTAAATATTTACCATATTAACAATGAAAAGCTTCCAAATGTGGGGAAATTAAAAAAAAAAAAAAGAGGCAATTCGCAGAACTCACAACTTCAGTGGAAACAATAGTGTAATCAAACTTCTGACCCAGAGCCTTCATGAAATAGTTGTGTTCTGTTATCAGATGCCTTTGCCTGTGGATCAAATGCTGAATAAACCCAAAGATCATTCTGAGTACCAGAATGGTTTTTTGTAAGTTTTCATGACCAGGGAACATTTCGAAATGTCAACTGCTTACAGGAATCCAGAAGTAGTGGTGGGAGGGTTTTTTCCACTCTCCCTCCCCACAATTCACATGTAGGTGGAGGAAATAGAATTCCCTAGGTAAACAGCCTCTAACTAGCCTTGCCTTAAGTGCCTCAGGCTAAAATTTTCATTTCCCTTTTTTTCTTTATGGCAGTGCTCCCCATTTAAGTGACTAAGAAAGTAAGCACTTTTCCTGAGTTCTTTATTTTTTTACCCAGTTACTCCTGAACACTGAAAAATAAAAGCTACAGTAATTCTAAACATTTGCAGGCTTGAGCTGCAAATAATACAAGTCTAAAATACATGCTCTGGGAACAAGTTATTGTGAAGGAACAGCCATGTATATTACAAGTAGCTTTCCGCGGACAATTTCTCTGTATATGTAAGTGTAAGGGGGTCCCAAACCTACTCACACCACAATTTATATAGGTCCCTTAATTTGTGAATGAACAATCTACTTTTCTCACTGAGCCCCTACTGGCTAGTTAGAAAATTGAGTTCAGGAAAGCTACTCAATTTAAAATATATTTTGGCCCATTCTTTTAAAAAAAAATAAAACCTTTAAAATATGTTATTTCATCTTTTTCAAGTGTTCTAGATTTGGCCCCCTCATCAGCACTGCTGGGCATGTGTGAGGTACAGGGCTAGATGAGGGCAAGGGTTTCNATTCAATTTAAAATATATTTCGGCCCATTCTTTAAAAAAAATAAATAAAACCTTTAAAATAATGTTATTTCATCTTTTTCAAGTGTTCTAGATTTGGCCCCCTCATCAGTACTGCTGGGCATGTGTGAGGTACAGGGCTAGATGAGGGCAAGGGCTTCTAAAACCTTCTTGTGAAGAGAAGAGGAGGCTTCCCCTGGCAGAGTCCTTTGTTCTCTCAAAATCTAGCGCAGTGGCGGGTGGCCGTTCTGCTCCCTTCTCTTGGCTTGGCGGAGGTCTGGTTTTGGTCAAGAGGACCTAACCTGGGCTCTTCTGTGCACAGACACACACACAGTCTTGGACCAACCTCCATTTCCTCTCCCAACTGAGGGTTCGACTCTCCCTTGGCCATATGATCACATTGCTCTTAACTAAGGCAGGCCCCATGACACTAATATGGCTTTTTCCTCTGCTGTGTGCCCAGACACACTCTGGGGAGCAAGAACTCAGCAGTCTCTGCCACACTCTGCAGAAACAGAAAGGCCTGGGAGACGGCCTCTCCAGGGCAGTCTATAGACTCTCCCTCCCAGGGTCCCATCGCACATGGATGGAGACTTCCTCTGTCCTGCTGCTCCCGGCCCCCAGCTCCACAGTCAGGTCTGAAGAGCCATGGTAAGGAGAGGTATTCTCCCTACCCCTTGAGTGAGATCTACAATCTCTCACTTAACCTATTCTAATCCTTTGTTTCTCTTTGTGGAAGGAACAGAGTCATACATGTTCTTTGTACATTGCACTGTCCTTGTGAGAAAAGAATGATTTCTTGGGGCTGAAAGCAATTTGTCGATGACAAATACAGGACATGGTAAGCCTCTTTCCTCTCAAAATATAAAATTGGTCATTCTACATTGGAAACACATAAAGCCAGGTGTGTGACATAAGCATTTAATCTCACTCTATTTGCAGAGTTTTGTCTCCAGAATCTGGATCTTTACTTAGATAATCTTAGACAGAGTCATCAGATCAGAGATATCTCCCACCAGGGTGTTCTAGCAACTACTAGTTCACTAGAAAGTCAGCTTCCCACAGTACATTAAAACAATTATCTTGTGCCTTCAAACCAGCACAAAAAGAGAAATGGATACCAGTGAGCACCTGTATGTTTCGTGGGCTCACTGCTAAGAAACTAACTTCAGGTCAGGTCCCAGTCCCCAGTGACTGTGTTCCAGTAGTAATGGTCATGTGGGGTTAAAGAATGTAGGAGTAAATGATTAAAGGAATGCTATTTCAGGAGACCTGTGTTTTACACAGTGGAGCAAATCGCAGCTCTGAACTGGAAGATTTCCTGTCCATAAAGACAACCAAGACTTGAAATTCACCACTCTCTCTGGTCTCTCATAATAGTTTGAAACTACTAGGAATTTAAAGAACACAAATTATTCAATTCTTTACTTTCCTTCTAGTTAAGTTTCATAGCAACAAATAGTAATAAACATCACAGACATAAGGGAAAATTTTCTAATTTTTAATGCAAAAAGTCTTTAGTTATTCTAACTTTTCTCATGTCAAAATGATTATATGACAACCAATCATAATATATTATTCACTAGGACAATTATTACCTACCACTGATAAAGAAAAACTTATCAAGATGAACACAAATATCTTATATTTACTTGTCAGAGATGTAAAAGAGAAAAGAAAAAATATTGCTTATTTCATTATCTAAGCCAAAACCTTACTGTCTAACTAAAAGTGAATTTTAGGGAAGAATAACTACCTGTCTTAAGGTAAAACAGTCATCTTGTTTTATTAAAAGTGATACTTTGATCCCACATACCTACATTCTAAACTTTTTTTCAATGATTACTTAAAAACCATGATCACATTTCTTCAAGGCCCACAAGAATTTATAACTAATTCCATCCAATTATTCCAACTAAGTTTTCCCAAGTGGTTCTAATCAGTCAAGTTTAAGAACCTCTCCTCTTATCTGACTATTTCTGATTAGGTTCAAGTCTCCGCTCCCTTAGCCTACATCCCCTTCCCATGGCCTACTCTCCTTGGGAGTATAATCAAGTATTGAATAATCCACCTCCCACTTCTCACTATTAGTTTGTGCTTTTAAATTTTAACTTTCCCTGAGTATTTGTGTTTTAATAGAAGACTCACTAAGAATAAAAAGGCTTTTATAATCAAAGTAATGAATCCCTGCTGTAAAAAGTTTAGACACCTCAATCAGTCAATTCTGGTCTTTTCTTTATGGCCATGTACATGCTTTTGGGACTCTGTATTTTTACTCTGCATGTAAGGGAAATAAGATACCATCACTGACAACACTGAGAACCTCCAGACTGACATTCAGAAATTAATATTCTTTCCCAGAAAATAATCCCCAGTCAGGAGACAAACATCTGGAATAACAGAATTTGTAGTTTAATTTACAATGGAATGCAAAATATTTTTGGTCCATTTTTATTGAGAGGGCCAGATGCAATGCATTACAAATCGTTTGCCTAATTCAAACCATAAAGAAAATTATCTCTCTTCCCATACAACATCAAATTGAGAAGGAGGAGGTTGGGTGTGGAGCAGTAATAATGCCTGCCTTTCAGATCGTGGGATTGCACATAGCAATTTCTTCAATGTTACATGAACGTTCTGGAATGTTGCTCAAGATAAGATTTTGCTTCTTCATTTCTCTAAAATAAGTTATTATATACATCACAGATTTTACTCATATGAAGGCTACAGTATACATGTAGCATAAATCTGACCTCTAAAATGAGTAGGTACTTCCATAAATTTGATTAGTAGATCTTTTTAGACAAATGAGGACTTTTGTATAATTCCTACATAATACCTTTTTTTTTTAAAGGCAACCTGTATTATACATTCCCAAAAGATATTTGATGATATAAAAAATATCTTCAGTTAAAGTGGTTTAAATATATGAAAAAGGATTAAATATACAAAAAGGAAAAAATTATTCTATGAAGTTGTAGTTAATAGGCTCATCCTTTCAACCAAGTTCTTCATTGACTTATAAATTCCTCCTCTGGCTGACTTAATCATCTATGAAAAAAAAAGAAAGACCTAGGTCCACATCAATCATAAAGTTTCAGTGGAACAAAGCGTCAAATGGATTAATTCACACATCAGATCTATAGTTTCCTTCAAATGTTAACAGTGCAGATGCTGAAGTCTAGACTAGCAAAATAAGTCATTATTTCACTAAAATGAGAATATTATGTTTTACACATCTTAACATGTTTTGCTCTTTATGGCACTATGCTAAATGTTGGAAGAGCATAAAGAAGCATATGAAACCCAAGCTCCATGACTCTCTCAATAGGGACAACTGAAAATATTGAAATAAAAATAGAAGATTAATATGATGTAATACTGAACAATTTGGTATATGTTACTGAAATTCACATAAAAAGTAATGGATATGGACAAGAGATGACAGAATATTCTATGAAATATGAATATGATTGCTGAATTGCTAATAAATAGGCCAATTTGGGGGGCCTAATTTAGTATAGTCAAATTATTCTAAGACTGTGACTTTATTATATTAGGTGCCGTAAACGGGAGCTTAACAAGAGCTGATCTGATCAACGGTGCTCCAACTATTCACAATGAGGCAGCATTCAAAAAATATCCCTAGTAAAACCAATAGCTGTGGTTAAAGAGGATCAATAGTTTATAATCTGAGCTAAAATGAATTTTGATAAGTTTAGCTAGAGCTTCTAATTATTTTACATGGTAAGGTCCATGTAAAAAGGACCTTATCCAGCATAGCTCAGATTGCATTTAAATCTCCGAGGACAAGCAGACAGGTTACTTTCACCTAAGTGAAACTGACTACAGAGGTTCAAGTTCAAACACCAGTGTAGTCTTCAGTGTGCACGCTCTGTGAAGTCCTATCCCAGGTCTCAGTCTGGGCGCCCTTCTAAGGTCCCCTCAGCTTGAGGCTCACACAGGTCCGTCTAGATCCAGAGAGACACTCTCCAGCTTCATGGCCTTCGGAACATCTCCACAGCCACCTGGCCAGCGTGACAGCTGCCACTTTGAAGTGAAGAATTGCCCGAGTCAGGATGAAAAGAACTGCTTTGTTCCTTCCTGAGCCCTTGCCTAACCCACAAATACAAATATGCAGCCATAGATGCTCCATTTCAGACACTTGGAAAGGGTGATGCCCTCAGTCCTGCTGTGACAGCCAGGGAAGACACTGATGACCAATAACAGACTCCCTCCAACAGAACGCAGATACGCCTGGCCTACAAGCCCCAACCCAGGGTTCCAGGCAGCCACTCCGGCTTATTCACAGTTGGCACATGACACAGAGTCTGTTTGCCATTTCTGGCCTAAGAACCACTCGGGCATGACTAGGGAAGCCCTAGCAAAAATAGACTTGGGGACAGTCACGTGGCAATCTAGGATTTTTGAGGGGCTACATTTACTGAATGTGGATCAAACTGTTAGAGAAAGCAGTTGCTATGGAGAGAATTATAAAGTTTGAAAGACTAACAATAGGGGAAAAGAAAAACCAATCATTGAGCTTGGGGTTATCATGTGTCAATTGCAGAATACAGGAAAGGTCAGTTACTATTTTTTAATTTTAAGGAACCTACAGATTGACTTGACCACCCAAAGTCTGAAAGCACACTTAGCTCTCAAGGAGAGGAATGACCTGTCAAGGTCATTTAAAGAGTCAAGACTTTCAACTTGAACTTACCATCCAGAACCATAAAACAACTGAGCCTGATGCAGTTGAGTGTTAAAACTTCCAAAGAAGAAGTCAACACCTGTCTCAGCTACCTTTGGAGAATCCCTTCTTTAAAGACCTCTTTCTAGAACATGATGGTGAACACAAAATCTTCTACTTGGCAAGAAATGCTTTTTAAGGAAAGTAGAGTTGCGTACTTGGCGGAAATTCGACTGTCCTGCCTGTAAGTCGATTACAGACAGCTAAATCTCCAGCTGCAGCCGACCATCACTTAAATGTGGTTTCCATTCTCATTGATCTCTGGCAGTCTTGTCACTGTCAATGCCATGAACAGTATGAGCCCCAAGGAGGAGAGATGCAGAGAGCCCATTGCCGCAGGTGTAAATAAAATCAATCTGCTCCTTTGGGCAAATGTCTTATTGATTTGAGCTGTTAAATATATGCTTCCCCCTCTATCTTCATCCAGAAAGTGGATACTTTTATGCTTGGACATTATGGATCGAACAGTGTGCCTGCATTCCTGTCAGAACAGTTATAAGCACCCTTAATAATATGGCAGCAGATAAACTGAACTTCAGACATGTTAAAGTGAGAAATCAATGGGAAATATGGGGACAAAAATGAGCACAACGTGAGGCATGATTAGTCAAAGGCTATCAATGCCAGCATTATGAATTGCATCGCCATTCCCACATGCAACTTTCTCTGTCGGCTCACACAAGACAGAAGCCAAAAGAGGGATTCAAGTTTAGGAAATCCCCCAATGTTCCTGAACCTCAACTTCCACTGCCTTAAATCTAGGTGGCATAATTCTTACCTCTGAGGACTGACTGATGAGTAAATGAGGCGACATTCCTCAGAGCACCAGGCACTTAATGAACAATTTGCTTCCCTTCTACTCTGAAGCCACTTTCTCTGCAGGGCAGTGAGGGCCTTCCCTCCTATGCAAATGGTGCTATGATCTAAGATCTTCTAGCAGTCAGAACTTTGTCAGTTTCAAGGGAGACAAAATCTGGTGCAAACTGACCTTTATAAATAAATGTATGGCTCCTGTAACCACAGACTCCAGAAGCAATGTTGGTTTCAGGCAAGCTTTGAAACGTTTNAAAAGTCAATTTACGGTTAAATTCACCTTTAGAAAAATATATGCAATATTCAAATGTTAGAAATAACTGCCAAAGAAATGTTAACAAAAACTGTAATAAGTAAATAAGCTATAAGAAGAGATAATACCGAAGAGTAAAAGGAGAAATTGTGATTTACTCAAAGGAGCATCTTGGAAGTTAAAATTCTTGCATTCAGGTACCGTCAGTAATCAACAGGCCATTTCAATCGCTATGTCCCAAGTGCCCTCCCTGTAGCTTAACTACATATTGACTAGTTGATGGCTGCCTTCACATCATCCATTTTCACTGAGGAGCCATCCAATGCCATCTTCACAGCATCCAATGTCTAACTTCCAACCATCCTGAGGTTGAGCTGTGGCAGATTCTGCCTGAACTCGAGGGGTGGATGTTTGATGACTTAGACCAATCACCATATTCCATCCCCTCATCACAACTTTTGGTAAAAAAAAATGAGTCCAAACCCTAATTAGAGTCAATGAGCCATGAGGAGACTTTTATTAGAGTTTCCAGTATCTTAGTCAGTTCAGTTCAGTCTCTCAGTCGTGTCCGACCCTTGGCGACCCCATGAATCGCAGCACGCNAATGAGTCCAAACCCTAATTAGAATCAATGAGCCATGAGGAGACTTTTATTAGAGTTTCCAGTATCTTAGTCAGTTCAGTTCAGTCGCTCAGTCGTGTCCGACCCTTGGCGACCCCATGAATCGCAGCACGCCAGGCCTCCCTGTCCATCACCAACTCCCGAGTTCACTCAGACTCGGATCCATCGAGTCAACTTCCTCTCTATTCCATAGTGACCAGAAGGTAAAGAAGCCCTCTCTTCTTCTAGACGGTATGGTATTAAAATATGCAACTGGAAAACAACGCTGCTATGAAGAAAGCCTGACGACAAAGATGACGCTGACCTTCAAAACAGGAAAGTTCATACTCATAGAGCGATGAGGCTGAAACCATGATGATATCCTGAGCTTCTACATATAAATATGCCTGACAACAGTCTACACCTGATCTTTTCAATTATTGAGCCAATA
This sequence comes from Raphicerus campestris, assembly GCA_006410735.1. Lineage (NCBI taxonomy): Eukaryota > Metazoa > Chordata > Mammalia > Artiodactyla > Bovidae > Raphicerus > Raphicerus campestris. Next base: position 49,776 of record SJYW01016377.1, on the reverse strand, counting down.
AAATTCCTTTGCTGATTAAGCCATTTTAAGTGGAGTTTTGTTTTGCTTAAAGTATAACATATATTAGAACTACTCATATCTGAGGTCCTTTTTATCAGAAACTGCTGGGTGCCACTACATGAGTCAGGACCCCTGTCTTGTCCCCTTCTCAGTAATTAGACAGAATCAAGGTTGACCCCTATCCCCAGTCCGTGCCAGAGTGGGGATGAGGACTGGTTAGTCAAAGCCAATCATTCCCTCCAATGCTTCTGGCCAAAGGTTTGCAAAAAGGGAAATACATAAAGAGAATTCTACTAGAGGATGAGAGTAAGATTTTAGGGAATAGCTTTTTAGGCCTTAAAAAGAGACATGAGGGTGCTGCTGTATCAGGCATCTACTATGGACTGAAGGTTTGCTCTCCTCCCCCAAAATTCATGTGCTGAGTTTATATTGGCATGTGATTGTGTTTGGAAGCAGGCCTTTTGGGAGGCAATAAGACCATGAGGGCAGAGCTCTCACAAGTGTGACTAGGATCTTCATAAGGGAGGCTGAAAGAGACCCCCTGCTCTACAACCATGTGAAGATACAAGAAGAAACCAACAGTCTGCAACCCACAGGAGGGCTCTCACCAGACACACAATCTGCTGGCATCTTAACCTTGGACTTCCCAGCCTTTGAAACTATGGGAAAGAAATTCTGGTTTTCTTAAATTGCTGTTTGTGGTATCTTGTTTTAGTAGACATCACAGGATAAGACAGCATCAAACTCCCAGAGAGATATTTGGCCATGAGGCGAGCCAGCTGGCATGCTAGAGGTAGAAAGATTTTATAAAAGGAAAGTGCCAGAATCCATGATCATGCCATTGGATTGCTCAGGTGGCCAACCCTATAGCTGTCATACTCCTGGGCTTCTTGTGAATTAAAGATGACAAATCTCCTTATCCTAAAGCCACTGGGAATCGGGCTTTCTGTTACTTGCAGATGAAAGCATCTGAGTTGATATACCATGCTAGTTTCCAAATATTTAAAATAATCAAACTTCACAATAATATAGGAAATTGCACTTTTTAAAATTGTTTTTAAAAACATTACCTCATTGCTGTCAAACTTGTTATATTAGGATAGGATCTTCAATCCTTTTCTACAGATTAGAAAAGACCTGAAAACTTCCATAATAGTCCAAAGCTTTCTGACCCCTAAACTAGTGCTATTTCCACCTTCAATTACAAAATGATAAGCATATCTTATCATAACATCAAACATTGAAATACACTTTTTTCTCACTGATAACAAATAGGGCTTCCTTGGTGGCTCAGTTGGTACAGAACGTGCCTACAATGTAGGAGACCCAGGTTCAATCGCTGGTTCAAGAAGATCCCCTGAAGAAGGGAATGGCAACCCACACCCATATTCTTGCCTGGTGAATTGCATGGACAAAGGAGCAAGTTCAAGATGTGGCAAATATAAATGGTGAGATAATTGGCACAAAACTCTGAAACAGTAACAGTAATAAATATCAGCTATAAATTTAGTTAAGTAATGCTAAGAAGCCCTAAGTACTAATGATCACCATCTGACATGAATTTTATGCTGGGCTTGCTAAATTAAAAGTTACAGTTACACAGAGAAAATTTGGTTCAATATTTAGTATTCAGAAAAAAGCAAGATAGATGTGCTAATCATGAATTTTGTAATGACAACTTATTCCAAATGCTCAATTTATTTTTATAACACTGAACCTGATTTTCTTTTTTTCTTAAAGTGTAAACTAGTCAGCTGGTAAAGCAATGGGTCCTGAGTGTGAAAGCAAACCTATATGGACTCTTGCACAAGTGGGTCCTTAAACCTCTCCTCTAGCTACATTTTCATGAGATTATCTGCTTTGCAGGCAAAAGTTGTATTAGATTTTGATACTGCCACCCACTCATACACATGCAGAAATGAAAATAGTGCATTGTACTGGGTGGTGTGAGAAGGTGGAGGAGTATTTTGCCTCTGAGCTATTAATATAGGAGGATTAAAAAAAATGTTTCTTAGTGTTCATCACTTGCTACAATATCAAAATGTATCCCATAGTGCCCTCAACTATGTTATATACCAGTGTTACATCATCTCCATCCATCTTGCAACAAACTCATCTGTTCTGTGGATGTTGTTAAGCTCTATTCCCCTTCAGAATCCTCATTTCAGTTCAGTTCATTCAGTCATGTCCGACTCTTTGCGACTCCATGAATCACAGCACACCAGGCCTCTCTGTCCATCACCAACTCCCAGAGTTCACTCAAACTCATGTCCATCGAGTCAGTGATGCCATCCAACTATCTCATCCTCTGTCGTCTCCTTCTCCTCTTGCCCCCAGTCCCTCCCAGCATCAAGGTCTTTTCCAATGAGTCAACTCCTCACATGAGGTGGCCAAAGTATTGGAGTTTCAGCTTCAACATCAGTCCTTCCAATGAACACCCAGGGTTGATCTCCTTTATGATGGACAGGTTGGATTTTCTTGCAGTCCAAGGGACTCTCAAGAGTCTTTTCCAATACCATAGTTCAAAAGCATCAATTCTTCAGTGCTCAGCTTTCTTTATAATCCAACTCTCACATCCATACATGACCACTGGAAAAACCATAGCCTTGACTAGACAGATAATTGTTGACAAAGTAATGTCTCTACTTTTTAATATGCAATCTAGGTTGGTCATAAATTTTATT